>JAJPUD010006504.1:106034-128309 GCA_023553655.1 Myrmecobius fasciatus
GGATCCAACCATTCTGGAGAGCAATTTGGAACTATGCTCAAAAAGTTATCGAACTGTGCATACCCTTTGACCCAGCAGTGTTTTTACTGGGTTTGTATCCCAAAGAGATCTTAAAGGAGGAAAAGGGACCCACATGTGCAAAAATGTTTGTGGCAGTCCTTTTTGTAGTGGCTAGAAACTGGAAACTGAATGGATGCACATCAATTGGAGAATGGCTGAATAAATTATGTTATATGAATGTTATGGAATATTATTGTTCTATAAGAAATGACCAGCAGGATGATTTCAGAGAGGCCTGGAGAGATTTGCATGAACTGATGCTGAATGAAATGAGCAGGACCAGGAGATCATTATACACGGCAACAACAAGATTATAGAATGATCAATTCTGATGGATGTAGCTCTCTTCAACAATGAGATGATTTAAACCAGTTCAAATTGTTTAGTGATGAAGAAAGTCATATACATCCAGAGAAAGGACTGTGGGAACTGAGTGTGGTTCACAACATAGCATTTTCACTCTTTTTGTTGTTGTTTGCTTCTATTTTATTTTGCTCCTCTTTTTTTACTGGTTTGATTTGATTTTTCTTGTGTGGAACAATAATTGTATAAATATGCGTGCATATATTGGATTTAACATATATTTCTACCGTGTTTATCATATATTGGACTACTTTCCACCTAGGGAAGGGCATGGGTAAAGGGGGGAAAATTGGAACACAATGTTTTGCAAGAGCTTATGTTGAAGAATTGTCCATGCATATGTTTTGAAAAATAAAAAGCTTTAATAAAGGAAAAAAATAATAAAAAAATAAAGTTCTTTCCAGTGCTAACATTTGGTGTTCTTTTTTCTAAGATCTCTTATTCTTCTTATTTAGCTTTTTTTTAACCTTTAATGAATTTTCTTTTTAAATTTATTTTATTTTATTTTTATTAATTTTTTTTATTTACAAAACATGTGCATGGGTAATTTTTCAACACTGACCCTTGCAAAACCTTTTTGTTCCGAATTATCCTCTCCTTCCCCCACCCTCTCCCCTAGATGGCAGATAGTCCAATGCATGTTAAATATGTTAAAATGTATGTTAAATACAATATATATATATATATGTATACACACACACACATATATATACATATTTATACAATTATCTTGCTGCACAAGGAAAATCGGATCAAAAAGGAAAAAATCCTGAGAAAGAAAATAAAATGCAAGCAAACAACAACAGAGAGAGTGAGAATGCACTTAGGAAACTGTGTCTTTTCTTGACAAAGGAACAGATCCTTTAAACCCTAATATTCTCATGTAATGCCATAGTTTGTAAAGAATAAAAATTGGAGGACAATAGAAAGGGGTAGGGTGCATTATAATATAATTTATAGATTATAAACAATAAAGACATCTGGGCAAGAAATGGGAAAAGACACTACCAAGAAATGGCTGATAAGAAAAAGAGGCCAGTTATGTTACACACAAAGTAATAACAAAAAACACCACCCAGATGTGGCCCTCTGTGTTGGGAGCAATATCCTTACCTTTGTATCCATACAAGTTAGGCTAAGTTTTCTTTAAAAGACTATCCTTGATTCACTTCCTGAGTGATATCATGCCTGAGTAAAAAGAGGTGGGGAGATAAGGGGCCTCTGTTGATTGGCTGGTAAATTAGCTAATAGGCAGGTTAAGTCTCATCCTGCTGAATCAATTTCAGGTGTCCTCAATGGCCATCCTTGTTGAATACCCTTTTCCTGTTTTGGCTAAGTAAATTTCCTTTTCTTAACTATTATGAATGAATGAATGAAGAAGATAGATAGATAGATAGATAGATAGATAGATAGATAGATAGATAGATAGATAGATAGACAGATAGATAGACAGATAGACAGATAGAACTATGGCCAGATTCTCCAGGTGTTATTATATGATTCCAGTGATGAATGGTAAAGGAATGGTCCTTCTGTACCCCACTGCCATGCCCCATGTTGACTGGGGCCTCAACTAGGGAGACTTTTCCCAGGGGTTCTTGTCTGCTTTTATCTACCAAATGCACACTTGTGAGTGATTTTTATGTTTAGCTTTTCTTTTTTGTGTGTAGGAATAACATATCTCTCTTGTATTCAATTCATATTGTACATTGAATCCTTTTTTAAAAATGTCTTTTTTTGAAATGTCCTACAGACTTGTGAGCTATGTGCTAACTTACTATAATAAAATATCATCCTGGGGTTGTTAGGGTGAGAATTTAATGACCATGTCAGAAGAGATCCTCCTCTTAGCAGACAAAGCTCTATGGAAATGAAACTGGTCCAAACTACATGGGTGGCTACGAGGCAGAAAAGGGTATTAAACCCCAGCCCTTGTGAGCCTAGGCCAAGAGCACCTAAATAAAAATAACTAAACAAAGAAATTGCTAGATAAATGCTAAATTCAACATATATGAGAATAATATGCACATAAATTGGGGAGAGCATTGATGAGATATGGAAAAGAGGCTTTCACAAATGATATTCTACAGTAGACTACATTTTTTACTATCCTATGAGTGATTGAAAGATGCTGAGAATAGAAAATCCAGCTGTGCCTATCATTTCTTGGCTATAAATGAAGGCATCTAACTTGATAGACAAAAGCATTTAAACTGCTTCCCATGAAGCCATCAAAACTACTAAAGATTTTTCAAATGATACAACAATAGGGACAACTTTGGTATTCCTTTGACCATAAATATTAGGTGAGACACAAAAGAGGAAAATGTATGCTCACCAAATGTGGTCCTCTTTGTGATTAAAGAAATTCATCCCTAAGTCTGAGTTGGAGAGGGTATACAAATGAAACCAAGAGACAGCAAAAAACAGAGTGGTGCCCTTATGGGAGACCATGGACAAAATTCACAAAAGATGGCCAAATAGTTTGCATCTCCTATGTAGAGTCTGGACCAGTGGACTATTAATTGTAAGAGAGCTAAAAGAGTCCCCTGCTCTTTCCAAAACCAAATTTGAGAGTTCTCTTTCCAAGGCAATCCTCCAAAGTCAGGGTGAAGAAGACAATAGTGCAAATAAACAAAAACTTGGAAAATAGATCACACCACAGGGGAATTTACAAAAGTAAAAAATTGAAGATGGCTTTGGAATGCTATCAGACTATAAAGTGTTAGCAGGGGAAATTCCAGATGTTAGTCATGGCATGTTCTGGCTGTTGTTCAGGGACTGAGAAGGAAAAAAAGTGGTGGAATAGGTTTAAATTTCATTGAGTAAAGATATGGGCTAAACAGCATATGGTTGTCCTGATCACTTTGCGAAATATTGCTTCACACATTCAAGTGTTTCACTTACACAAGAAGTGTTAAGGAAAGTTGTGCATCAGGCTATGTATGGGACGAAAAGGAAGAAATTGAAAGAGGGAAGGCATTAATATTGGTTGAGAAAGCTTTTCTATAGAAGATGAGATTTTAGTTGCAACTTAAAGGAAGCCAGGTATGTGCTTCTAGGACACAGAATGTGCTTCTAGAGGAAGATGAAATGGCAGTAATGATGACAAAGAGAAAGAAAGCATCTCGGTTAGACCAACTCTACACAGAGAAAATTTAAGCTGGAGGTGACATTTCAAACTGGGAGGCCATGAACTTGGTTGGTGTTAAAAATATATTTGGGCAACTGAATTTTGGTGAGTTGATTTCCTCTGTAATCTTATATATTTTATTTTATGCATCTAAAAATGTGATTCTGAGAATGACTCCATGTCTTCATCAGACTAACTGTTAGAGAAGTCCAGGATACAAACAGACTAAGCTCCTCACCCTTACATTAAAAGAACTTTTCCAACAAGGGAATTGTATATGATTGCTTAGGGACCTCTTCAGCTTTTCATTCCTAACTGAATACAAATAAATACCTGGAAAGAGATTTCCTTAAAAGGAGGCAAAAATTTAGGCAGTGATTAATGGATTGAAGGGGAAGACAATTGGCAGGTCTCAGAATATCATCCCCAATGAAGGTGGAGTAGGTCCATTGCCACTTTAAAACCAGATTTGACAAGTCTTTTTCTTCCATTGAAAGTAATTACAAATTGGCCTGGGAAGGAGTAATGGGTAACTGAACCAGAGTCTGTTCCGTTGCTAATTTCTCTGGTGGCGTTACTGGCAAGGCAGTTCTACCTCAAAATATTTCTAAAAATATCAGTGTTATAATTATGCGAGACCCTAAGAACATTTCTGGGTGAGCTTCAAAATTCCAAGCAGGGTAAATAACTTTGATTTCATGGCAAAATCAGGTGACATTTAAGTTAAATAGCAAACAATTTTTCAGAGCTCACTAATATTTATACAATAAAAGCCACTGTGGGAAGATAAAATACTCAAATGGGTCTCTGATCTTCTTGTTGTAGACATTCTCTTCACTGATGTGGATCACAGAGGAGGGAAAAGGAGGGAGGAAAGAACAAGCAATTAAGTGCCTACTATGTATCAGGCACTGTGTTAAATGCTTTACAATTATTATCTCATTTGATCCTTAGAACAACCCTGGGAGGTGTTATGTTCCCCTTTATTGTTGGTATTTTGAAATGTGGGTCTTTGTTTCTGGAAGAAATTTGGAGTCATTAAAAGAATTTTGTAGCTTCCAAAAAATTCCAACCAGATCTCCTCCTGCTGCCTGATTCTGAGTCCCCCAGACAAAAATACCAATGGAAAAATTGTAAAAGTCTATCCATTCAATAGCATATGATAATCTGGACAATAGATTTTATTTTGCCCATCTACTTGGTATTTTTAACCCATGTGGATGGTCAAGTCGTCTCTTGGGTGGTTATGGATCTGGAATATTTGGAGCCTTGAGGCATCCAGTCCAATGTTTCGTGTGATTGCTCAGGGGCCCACACTAATGGGAACATCTGAAAGATCATATTTTTGACAGGGAATCTCTCTGTTTGGATTCTGTGTTGGGTATCCTCCATTACAGAGGCAATATTTTTGTTGAATGCCCATCTGCCTGTTTTCTTCCTCACCTTACATGTATGACCCAAGGGTCTTTAAATAAGATTATTTTTTGTTATAACTTTTGAGGCATCTTAAGGAATTTAGATGTATGCATGAGAGACACTGTTGAAAAAAGGGACCTTCAAGGCATCCTTTTCTATGACTAAATCAGTTGCTTTTTCATAAATGAAAAACAATAAGTACAGTAGGATCTTGTATTATCTAAGTCATTCAGTCATTTGTGTAGTAGGTAAGAAGGGGTCTACTGTCAAGTCTCACTTAAGAAGCCCTGTATAATCTCTGCCATTCTCATTGAGAGTGCCTTTAGCACATGTATAGGTGGGTCCAATAATTTTTTTACCATCAATGAGAAAAGTGTATCATTCAGTAGTTGATGTTCCTTTGATCACCTAGTTTAGTCTTAATAAGATCCAAGATGTTGTCATCTCCAGCTTAGATTTTCTCTATGTGGAGTCAGTCTAATCCAGATGTTTTCTCAATCTTTGTCAATATCATTACCATTTTGACATTTTCATAAGCACATTTACCTGGCTTCCTTTAAGTTGTAACTAAAATCTCATATTCTATAGAAAGCCTTACCCAACCCCTCTTAATAGAAATACCTTTTCTCTTTTAGTTCCTTCTTTTTCATCTTGTATATAGTCTGTTTATACATATTTTCTTGCTTGTTGTCTCTCCTATTAGATTAGGAGCTCCTTGAAGCTAGGGACTATCTTTTGCTTTTTTTATATCTCCAAAGCTTAGCACAGTGCCTACTACATAGTAGTCACTTAGTTTATGAACTAACTTCATGTTAGAATCCAAGTATAGTATATCCCGCTGCACTTAATAGTGCAGAAACTTTAAAAAATCTTTGCAACAACCAAATCAATACTATCGTTGTGACTACTCTATGGCTTCTCTTATCAAGCTAGATTACTCCTATGAACCCCACTTTCCTAATGTGATCTGTAGCCCTACACATAGTTTATATTTTATAGTTTCATATCTGTCTATATGTTGTTTTCTTCAAATGGAGGGTAAGCTCCAGGGGGGCAAGCATTGTTTCACTTTCGTATTTCTGTCTCCAGTGCCTTACTAAGTGCCTGGCAGAGAATAGGTGTTCATTACATACAGAATCCATTGTTAATGCTGTTGCTGCTATCCTCTGCTACTTCTTTTGAGAAGGTGGGAGAAGAAATAGATCCCAAATCTCAGAAATGAGGAACCATTTTTAAGCAGGAACACAATGAGTTTTAGTGCCCTTCTTTGTACAGAGTTATGGGAAAAAAAACAGCCTTGGGTGGAAGCAAGGACATTTCTTGACCATTATCCAGGGATGCTACACATATAGGAGATGCTGTCATTTGTGCCCTGAACAGATACTGAGTGTCTCCCTCAGACAAGACACTGCTGGGGCAGGTCTCATGCATGGGTTGTCCAGGCTTACACCCTATTCAGTTCAATAAGGCCAGAGATGTGAAAAGTAGCTCTTGCTTGATTCCAATTTTACTAACTTTGGTTCCTTTATAGGAGCCAGCCAGAGTTGCTTTGTGTGTGTTCAAAGCTTCTGGGACAGGTCCCTTCTTCTGCCTTCTTATATTTCAGAAAATGAATGACAAGGCCATTTGCAGATCTGGTTAGGGTTGCCAATCAAGAAACTAATGAGGAACTAGTTCTTGCCCTATATTATTCCCTACTGCTCTCTAACCCTAATAAATGCTTATTGACTGGGTGACTTCAAGAAACAGCAATGAAGAACAAAAGAAAATGAGGGTGCTTATAGCCAAATAGGACATTGTACAAATTGCAAGTGTGATTTCCATTTCTTTGCTGAAGGATCGTCAAAGAAGATCAACAGAGAGAAAAAGGTTTCTATCTCTGTCTCTTTGCCTCTGTCTATAAGTATCAATCTCTTTTCCCATACACCAATGTGAAGATGGGAGATTCAACATCCTCTTGACCCTCCAGATCAGAAGATCCTCCTCCAGTCAAAAGCAGGGAGGAGGCACTGAGGAGACCTGGCAAAGACTAAGGCCTCTACTTTTTCTCCAGCTAATGTCCTTATTGCTCTAACCTCTCAGCTGGGCTTCTAACTAGCTTGGTAATTTGTAGGCATCCCTTGGGAAATGGTCAGGTTTCCTTAGCCTGTCCAACACTATGTGTCTGCAATATCCCAGTTCAAAGAACTTTTTGTTCTTAGTCTAAATTCTAAAGCCACATGGAGTGGAGGTGGAATGGCTTCTACTGATTTGTTTGGCTGGCTCATGATGCTTTCCAAAGTGATCTCACCTTTACTTGAAATTCCCCTGCTTCTTAGCTTTTGTTATGAAAAGAAGAGGGCTCTTTCATAAGTGGTGGTGTTGATGGTGGTCACCAACCACTTGGCCTCAGTTCATTCCCAGTTTTCTCATTGTCTTCTCTATATTAATAAAATAATTTTCATATGCTTTGTCAGTAGAAGACATATTTTAAGACATGAGTAGCAGCCAGTTTCTGGGTATTTGTGGTGACTAAGGCATAAGAAGCAGTACACTCCTAAGATACATTTTGTAAAATGTCATCTCTAATTTTTGGTAAGGAAGAAATTGATCTTTGCCAAATCCCCCAGAATGTTGCCTTTTGGATTTAGAGCATAGTAATATGTCAATCTTTTTATATTATTTTTTCAAATCTCATCCCTTCTCTTCTGGAGATTGTAATTTTTTGTCATATGCAATTTAATCTAGTCAGCTGATCTTTAAGGAAAAAAATTAACAAAAAGTTTCATGAAGCAGAGAACATTATGTTGAAGGTCCACCTACACTTTTAAAAATGCCTGTCAAGTAACTGGCCATTGTGATCATATGTATGTAATCACTTATCTATCTAGGTGCTTTTTCTTGCTCTCTCTGTCTTCCCCCTTCCCTTCTCCCTTTCCCTCTCCCTCTCTCTCATGCTTCATTTCTCTCTCTCTCTCTCTCTCTCTCTCTCTTACACACACACATACATGAACACACATGCACACATACATACACACACCAAAAAAACCTCTTTTCACTTCTCTTAATTTTAATTTTTCCTTGTGGTTTTGTATTAATTATGATCTTGATTCTAATAAGTATTGGTGCTTTGATTCTACTCTCTCTCTGTGTCTCTCTCTGTCTGTCTCTGTCTCTGTCTCTGTCTGTCTGTGCCTCCAATTCTGTGTCTCCCCTTCCCTCCCTCTCTCCCAATTTCTCTGTCTCTGTCTCTATCTGTATATTTTCTCCTGTCCTCCCCCTGCCACTTGCAGTAAGGAGTGGAGTGGGACTGTATTGCAAGTTCAGACCACAGGATGAGCAAATGCCCAGAGGCAGAAAAAGTTGCAACAACTTGAGAGAATGTCAGAGTGGGTCAGTTTGGCAGGCCTGGGGTTTACACAATGTAAGATGAAGCTGTAAAAAACTAAAGCCCTTTTTGAATCGCACCTGCCCTTGTGATTTGTCTCTACACAAATCTGTACATCCACTTACCTTGGTGTTCCTATATGTCAAATAAGGAGAATTCTAATTACCCCAGTCCTATATTACAAAACCATATGAAGATGTATAAGAGAACAGCCTGCTCTCATTCAACTCCTTGGAGATTTTTCTTCCATTTCATGTAATAATAGAAATACCTCACATTTATATAGGTCTTCACAAGGTGCTTTTTTCCCTTTGGCCCTCGGAGGTGGGGAGTCATTCCCACTCTTTTACTTATTTCCAATCTTTCCCTCTCCACTGGTTCCCCTCTGTTGTCTACAAACATGCCTATGTTTCCCCATCTGAAAAAAAAACCTGTTGATTGATCCTTCCATCCCTGATAATTAATCACCCTTTATTTCTTCTGCCCTTTTTACTGACCTTCTCCAAAAAACCATCTACATGAAATGTCTCTACTTTCTCTCCTCTCACTCTTTTCTTAATCCCTAATAATTTATCTTCTGATGTTATCATTCCACTGAAACAACTCTCTCCAAAGTTACTGGTGGTCTCTTAGTTGCCAAACCTAATGGCCTCCCTCCTCCTCTCTCTCTACACTACTTCATTTGGTGATCTTATCAGCTCCCATGGATTTAAGTAACATTTTTATGCTTCTGATTCTCAAATCTACCTTTCTTGCTCCAATTTTTTTGCTGACCAAGATCACATCTCCCACTGCTCTTCAGTCATGTCAAACTGGTTGTCCAGTAGCCATCTGAAACTCAGCATAGCCATCCAGAAGGGAATTCATTATCTTTCCCCATAACCTCCTCCCACTACTTTCCCTATAACCTCCTCCCACTACTTTCCCTATTATTGTACAAGACAATACCATCCTTCTAGTCTTCCAGCCTTGTAACATAGGAGTCATTCTGGACTCTGCACTCTCTCTCACCCTCCATAGCCAATCTGTTGCCATGGTTACCAATTTCGCCTTTGCAACATCTATGAATGCAATCTCTTTTCTCCTCCCACACTGTCATTATTCTAATGTAGACCCTCATTCCCTCGCTCCTGGACTATAGCAATAGTCCTGTTGGGATTGGGGTGGGGGTGGGGCTGGGGGTGGGGGGGTCTGCCTGCCTCAAGCCTCCATCCTCCTTTTTGTCACTAAAATGATTTTCCTAGTGTAGATTTGATCATGTTACACACAACCTCCAGCCACCTACTCATTCAATAAACTTCAGTGACTTTCTCTGAGATTAAACACAAAATGCTCTTTGACATTCAAAGGCCTTTCATAACCTAGCCCTTGTTTGTCTTTCCAGCTGTCTGGCACATTACTATCTGACACATACTCTTTGATCCTGTGATGGTGGCCTCCTCTCTAATCTACAAACAAGACCCTCCATTTCTGGGTTCCAGGCATTCGCTTTGGCTGTCCCCTATATCTGGAATGTTCTCCCTTCTCCTCTCTGGGTACTGACTTCCCTGAGTTCCTTTAAGTCCTAACTGAAATCCCACTTTCTATAGGGCCCTTCTTAATTTCAGTACTTTATGTTAATTATTTCCAACTTATGCTGTATTTTTGTAGTTTGCTTTGTATATATTCATTTCTATTTGCCTCTTCCATTACACTTACTAAATGTTTGTTGATTGAAGATCATAGGACTTTAAAGGTATATAGATTCAACACGTTCATCTAAGCCAAACCATCACATTGGAGTGGAGGAAACTCAAGGCCAAAGAGTTACTTAAGCAGTCAAAAGCAAAGCCAAGATCGGAACATGGATCCTCAGGCTACAAATCCAGTGGATTTTTCCACCCTACTATAGCTACCTTTATTTTTTCCATTTTACAATTGGGGAGATTGAAAAGACCAAGTAATATTCCTTCATTATAACCATTCATTTTCATTAATAATGATGCCTTTGGCAGAACAGCCAACATTAGGTAACTTGGAACAGCACTATTTAAGTATCTGACATATTTATCTATTAGAAAAGGTTGGCTTCCTTGAATCAGACTTACAGGAAGCAATTCAATCAAACATTTATTGAGCACCTACTATGTGTCAGTCATTATTCTCAGGATACACAGCCAAAAATGAAACAGTTCCTGCTCTACACAGATAAGCACATCTACAATCAGTATGTAAAAATATATAAACAAAATACAAGCTAATTTAGGAAGGGGCAGCACTAATTCATATCCAGGAAGGGGAAAAGATTACTCCATTGTTTTACTTTTCCTCTTCCATTTGTCTTTTTTGGGACATAGCTGACTCCTATGGTCAGTTGGTGGGTCCCAAGTGTCTGGGATGCCACCAGTTCATGAGCCCACTTCAGGGGAACCCCATGGATTTATATCGTGAAGGTCTTTGGCCTCTGCAACACAAGCCTTCCTGAACACTTAAGGGTACTCAGTAAATATTGACAGATACTGATGCAGCCATTTGGGACAAGATCACGATGCTCCTGGGATTCTAGTACTTTCCTCAGAATCACTCCTATAATTGTTAACTTTGTAGCTCCCTGACTTCTTCAGATATTTATTTTTCTCCTGAGCAATAAGGACCAATCAGCCTGGTCAGGAGGTAGGGGGAATCTCATCAGTGGGGTGGACCTTTGAGCACAGATATTAGTCATCACTTTGGCAATAAAAAGGGGGCAGATTAAAAATCAGCTCTAATTTAGAATATTATGAAGTCTCAGCCAGATTTTTTTTTCTGTATGAAGTTGAATTATCTCCTCTGATAATGTTCTGACCTCTTTAACAAAAATAAGCAATGAGACTCTAAGCAGTTAATTTTCAGTCAGAATGGGAGAAGAGGTTCCTTCTTTGTTTCCTAAAGGGGAATGTCATCTCTGCTCTAATGCTGTTGTTTACTGTTGCTAAATTGTTCCAATCGGTAAGATGGCTAATGCAGAAATTTTAGAAGGTTTTCTTTGCAGCTGGTAATTGAAGTCCTATTGTCCTTATTGGGTTATCTGGAGTTTAAGTTGTCATCTCTATTAGAGAACTTTTTAAAGTTTGATTTAAAGAGTACAGGGAGCAAGCTCATCAAGGCAGCCTCCATCAGCATCAGCATCAACATCAACATCAGCATCCCAATTATCATCTGCATCAGTACCAGCATTGTCATAAGCATCAGCCCTCCCATCAGCCAGCTCTGCCTTAGTCTGCAGTGTTTGTAAAAGGGCACCCTCCTTGAAAAATCCAATTAGTGGCATGGATTTCCAGTAAGTGGTTTACCTAGGTGCACTGACTAGCCCTTGAGCTATTTCTAAACATCTTTCCTCCTCCTAATATAAAATGAGTGAGCTGTGTTTTCAGACTGGCTTCTGTCTATATTCAGTCAATATACGGGCTGGGCAGCAATTGACAGGTGATGGAGAAACAAGGTGAGCATTGTTCTCATCTACTGATCAATAAAGCCACTTCTGGCAAAGGACAATCAAATGTGGGCTTCTTCAGCTAATTTTGAACTCACTTTATTGCCATAAGTTTGGATTGAATGTCTTATGCTTATCAAATTAAAAAGTAGGAAATGGGCAAATAGTGAGAATTTAAACTCCGGAATGAAAGGTGAAAAATTGTGTTTCTAGTTCACTGAGGGAAGGTTTAGGCAAGCCTCCTAATGTCTATGCCTAAATTTCTCCATCATTTGAATGGAAATGAATAGTGCCAGCCTATTTGAGGGTCATGAGATCCTGAAAATAAAGACACATCAAGTGTCCAGAACCATCTTGGTCTCCAGCCTACCTTTCCAGCATCCTTTGTTACTCACCTTCCCAGCCTAACCAATATGGTTTTCATGCTGCTCCTCAGACGTGACCCTTCATCTCCCAACTTCAGACCTTTTCATTGACTGTCCCACATGCCTAGAATATACTCCCTCCTTCTCTCTACCTCTTAGAAATCTCTAGCTTCCTTTAAAGCACAGCTCAAGTTCTGTGTCTTACATGAAACCTGATCCCCCCTCCCCAAGTTACCTTGCAATTATTTTGAATGTATGTTATCTCCCTCCAATAGAATGAAAATTCCTTGCTTTGAAGGATGGTTCTCTTTTGTCTTTGAATCCCCAGTGCCTGCCATGTTATAGGGTTTAAGTATTGCCCTCATGGAGTTTACAGACTCGTGGTGAAGGGTCTTATTTCCAAATGGCCATAATCCATACTAGCACAGTGGTCTATTTGAAAGGTACAAACAAAATGCTAGGAAAGGCTTGAAGGAGAAAAGATCATTATCAACTTTAGGGTGGACGTGGGAGTCTAGTCTTTCCTAAAAAGTTGACATTTCAGTTGACCTTTCAAATATAGAATGTCAGGAACTATGGTGAGGCATTATGGGGAATGGTATGTGCAAAAATAGAGGAAATTGGGGGATAGCTACAGGAGACAAATAGTCTAGTTTGGCTGGGGCATAGAATATGTGTAAATCATAAGAGTAAGATGAGACATGCCTGGAAAGGAAGAATGCTACCAAATAGTGGAGGGCCTCAAATGCCAAGTAAAGACTAGTGAACTTGGCAGACAAAAGGGAATCACTGAAGATCACAGATATAGAAGTTGAAAACAAGCCACACTTACTCAACACCTACAATATGCTGTTGGTGTTTAGATATACTATTGCACCCCCAACTTAGACACACTGATACTTTTATTCCTTGGCAAGCTTCTCTATAGAGGATAGTATGCAGTCAAACTTTCTTTCCTTGGCAAGCTTCTATAGAGGATGGTATACAGCCAATTATCAGTTAAAAGTTCTTACTTTCTAGTAAATATGTAATATTGTCTCAAGATCAAAACCAGTTAAGAAACCATGCCTCCTTCCTCAGAGAGTTTGCTTGGAATCTTTGCAATACCCTCAACAAACCTGGTGCCCAGCATGTCTTGCCAATGGCAAGGCCAATATCAGGATGGGCACCTTGCTATATGAGCAGGGAAGACAGCCCACCCACCATGAGTTGCAAACCATGAACTGGCTGGTGTGGTTTACCCATGTTAACTAGGCCAAATGATTCTCCTTCCATTGTTCCATTGTTGTTTCTGCTTGTCCAGAACACCTTTCACCCTCATCTCTGCCTATCCAAATCCCCCTAAACCTTGCAGAATCAGCTCCAAACCCTTTTGTCCAAGCATCCTTCCCTACATAATGCTGCCTGACATATTCTTCTCTGAACTTCAAGATACAATTACCCATTGGGTAAAACACAGACTCCTTGAGTTGGGCTTTAAACCTCTAGATTGAGACCACATTGTCCACTTCCACTTTATCCCTCTCTAATCATTCTTAACCCAAGTGAGAAAATAATCTTCCTAATACATAGGTCAGATTGTACCACTTGCCTGCTCTAAAACTTTCTGTGGCTTATAGGATTGAGTCCAAACCCCTCCTTGCCATGTTGCAGACCTCCCTTCTGCCCACAATCCACCCCTGCAATCTCATGCCATACTTCCTTCTGTCATGTACTTTACATTCTGTCCAGATGAAACAAGTTGGTCCCTCATCCTTTTCTGCCCTAACCTATCTTCATAACATATACAAGCCATACTATGGATCAGGGAAACTCTCCCATTTCCTCAGCACCTGATAAAATCTTGCTCTTCCTTCAAGACTCACATCACCTAGGTGATCACTGCATTGATCAGAGTTCTTAAGTCTTTCAGAGCTGTCACAATTTTATAATGCTGTTGTTACTGTTGCTTTCTTGGTTCTGCTCATTTCACTCAATTCCTAAAAATCTCCCTAGGTGCTTTCTTTGGCCTTGTGGGTCCGGGTAAAGGAAATAACTAGGTTCACAATCACGAACTGTATTATTGTGAGACACAGCAAGTAGGTAAAACAAAGCATATGTAGATGCACTGTGACAATATAAAGAGGCAGAGGTTTGTCCCCACATGCAAACAACTCGCCCCAGCCGGAAGGATGGGGAGATGTGTTGGGGACGGAGCACATTCCAAGTTGGGGTTCAGATGGCAAAAATATATATCCTAAGGATGGGCTTGGTTGAGAACAGGTAATCAGTGCCAGATGTGGATAGGGGCATTCCTAATCAGACCCATTTGTAGTAGAAAAGTTTTCAGGTCACATATATATCCCAGGCTTGGGTGAAACTTGTATAAAATGAGTTTTTTTTTTAAATTGGGACCACAAAATGGAGGGAGGATATGTTAACTAAGACAACCAAAGGATAATGATTCAAGGCAACAGCAGCAGGTCAAGAGTTGATCCCATCAAAAAAGTTGTCAGCCATCTCCTCCTGACACAAAGTTAACAGTGGAAAAGTACTGTCTGTACATGGGTTTGTTTGACCCATGTATATCTATGGGCATTAGGGTCACTTGTCCTAAGGAACTCCATATTGGAGTTAAATCATAAACATATTAAACAATAGTTTTGACATAAAAATAGTTTACAATTATCACACCAAATTTTTCTGAAACCCATCCCCTTTATCATTTCTTACAGCACAATCATTTTTCATCCCATTCATGTGCCATTTTTTTGTTTAGCCATTTCCAAAGTAATGGACTTCCCCTCAGTTTCCAGTTTTTAGTTATCACAAAAAACTGCTATAAGTATTTTTAGACATATGTAACTCCGTTTTACTGAAGAGGAAACTGAGGCTCAGGGAGGGAAACTGAGTTTCCCAAGGTCACATAGGCCATAAGCATCAGAGGCTGGATTGAACAGAAATCACCGAATCCAAGGCCAGGGGCCCGTCCACAGTCTCGCATTATCTCTCATAGTTTCATAGTTCATAGTTTCTTAGAGTATTTTGGCACACTCATTCCTTTGCCACTATCACTTGTATATATGTTCTATACTCCCCTACCCCCCCGAGAATGTAAACTTCACGAGGGCAAGGATTCTTTCCTTTTTTTCTCTGTATCCCCAGCACAGTGTCAGGTTTAGCTCTGGCCAAGGACAGGGACTGGACTTGTGATTTAATTTGCACAAGGGAGCTCTTGGACGAAGATATTCTCTCTCAATGCTTAGAGTTTTGGACAGTTGCTGAGAGCACTGAGATGTTAGTTTGCTACACAGGGTAAGTCCCTAATTGTTGAATTTAATTTTTCATTTTTATGGGGCCTTGTCTATAGCAGTAACTTCCTGTTTCTAGAATCTGAATTTATGCTTAGTTATATGGGGCATAAAGATTGGTATATTGAAAGATTGATAGATAAATTGATCACATCCCTGAGTGATAACTTCAGAACTTCTAAACTTTCAACTGATTAAAAACAAAACAAATCTACAAACAAATGAACAAACAAACCAACTTAGGCAATTAAGCAGTTCAGGGAATAGAACATTGCACCTGGAGTCAGGAAGGCCTGAGTTCAAATCCTATTTTAGACATTTTCTAGCTATGTGACTCTGGGCAAGTCATTTCACCTCCATTTGCCTCAACTGTAAAACAGGATTGATATTAGCACCTAGCTCCCAGAGTTGTGACGATCAAATGAGATAATATTTGTAAAGTGCTCAGCATAGTTCCTGTACCGTAATAAATGCTATAGAAATGCTAGCTATAATAAATTGTGGTATATGAATGTTATGGAATATTACTGCTCCGTAAGAAACGACCAGCAGGACAATTTCAGAGAGGCCTGGAGAGACTTGCATGAACTGATGCTGAGTGAAATGAGCAGAACCAAGAGATCATTATACACGGCAACAACAAGACTATATGATTATCAATTCTGATGGACATGGCTCTCTTCAACAACGAAATGTTTCAAACCAGTTCCAACTGTTCAGTGAAGAAAGCCATATACACCCAGAGAGAGGGACATGAGATATGGACTACAACATATTATTTTCACACTCTATATTGATGATTGCTTGCATTGGGTTTCCTTTATCAGATCTTTTTTTGTTCATGTAGATACGATTGTTCTAGCACAGCAAGATAAGTATGGAAACATGTATACATATATTCAACTTCTCAAATATTTTAATATAATTAACATGTAGTAGACTTCCTGCCATCTAGGGGAGGGGCGGGGACTGGGGGGAAAATTTGTAAGGGAAAGCTTTGTAAAGATCAATGTTTAGGAACTACCCATACATATGTTATGCAAATAAAAAGCTTTAATAAAAAAAAAGAAATGGTAGCTATATTACTGTTTTGGGGTGTTGTTTCAATTGTGTCTGGCTCTTCGTGACGTCATTTGGGGTTTCCTTGGCAAAGACATTGGAATGGTTGACCTTTCCTTCTTCATCTCATTTCACAGAAGCTGAAACTGAGGCATACAGGATAAAATGACATGACCAGAGTAGTCACACAACTGGATTTGAACTCAGGTTCTCCTGAAACCATTCTATCCATTGTAGCACCACCTAGCTGCCCATTATTATTATTAGTTTATCTAGATATACATTACTTTTGCAGGACTATTACAGGAAACATCAGTTATGCCATGGATTTGATTTTGCAAAATCAGAATTTAAGATACTCTAGTTGCTGGAAGCCTCACATCTGTAGCCTGTGATCCCACTGACAAAGGGCAAACTTCAACTTGAAGCCAGCTCCAATGCAACATTTTTTTCAAGCTAACATGTTTTTACTGAAATAAGAATTAGAGGGTACACTGAGAGAGAAATCTGGGGGAGTACATAGAGTCCTCTAGCAAGATTTCGTAAAAACTTTTTCCACTAGTGACCCCTTTTTGCTTGAGAAATTTTTACCAACTCTGGGTATACAGACAAATAAAGTAGGTAGACCAAACATTTACTGATAATAAATAATACTTTTACAACCCACATTTAGTTATGAGATCCCACATGGGGTCAAAAACCACAGTTTAAGAAGCTGGACTCTATGGCAAGACAGAAGCCCTCAATTTCAGCTTCTGCCTGCCTTTTACATTTACTGGCTGAATGACTGGAGGCAAATGGCTTCATTCTGGGAAGCCTCAGTTCCTCAATTTGGTCATCTCAGGACCTGTCCTTTCTCCCCCAAGATTTGGAAAAGCACACTCTGAAAGAAAGCACACTCTAAATAAAGTGTTAGAGAAATGTGATATCATCATTATTTTACAATTAAAAACAGAATGGCATTAACTAATTTTATTTGTCTCCAGTTTAAAAGTTGTTTTTTTTTAATTGGGAGGGGAGGAATAAAGTAAAAGGATACATAATTAGACCAAGTTTAAGGAAATCCTTAGGTATAGTAAGATACATCTGGGCTTTGCCCTCAAAGAGCTTACAATCTTTTGAGAGAATTAAACATAAAAGTAGCTAGAAGGCGATTAATTGGTGGGGAGGGGTGCAGAGACTAATGGAGGAATCAGGACAGGTATCATGGAAGAAATGGCCCAGCTCGAATTGAAGATTGAAGGAAACCAGTTACCAAGTTCAGGCTTGTTATGGAATATTACTGTTCTGTAAGAAACGACCAGCAGGATGATTTCAGAGAGGCCTGGAGAGACTTAACATGAACTGATGCTGAGTGAAATGAGCAGTTTTTTTTTCCTTCTTGATGAGATTTTTCTTGTGTAGTAAGATAACTGTATAAATATATATATATATATTGGATTTAACATATATTTTAACATATTTAACATGTATTGGACTACCTGCTATCTAGGGGAGGGGATGGAGGGAAGGAAGGAATAATTTGGAACAGAAGGCTTTGCAACAGTCAGTGCTAAAAAATTACCCATGCATATGTTTTGTAAATAAAAAGTGAAGCTGACCAACTTATTTTTTGCTGGTGTTTAGGGTTGATATAAGATATAGGTACTTTAGAGACCATCCATCTTGGTCTCTTTATTTTACAGGTGAAGGAATGGAGCTATGACTCATGCAAAATCACAGCAAACAGCAGAACTTGAGAGTAGAACACAAGTTTTCCTACTTCAACTACAAAGTCCTTTCACTATACCATGCTGCCTTCTTGTTGTAGAAGGTATTCTTGGGCAGGTATGAATTAAACTTAATGATTTCTGAGGACCCTTCCAGATTGGATATTCTGTGATTTTTTTATTGAGATCTTCTAGTCTTTTTCTCTCTCCTCAAAGCTGTAGTAATATCCCTTTCAAAAGGTGATCTCACCAACTTCTTGCAGAAGATCAAGGCCACCTAGCCTGAGAATCCTCATCTTCCCTCTTCCCCATCTCGCCAAGTCTCAGTCTCTGCAAGGTGAGACCCTAAGTTGTGATATTCATTTATAGTCATTCTTTCCACATTGCAGGTTTTAGGGACTCAGCATCCTCATGATCTGGATAATCTGCATGAAAAAATTTTTGACCCTCTCTTAATATGGAAGAAGTCTGAATTTTTTCTTTTTCTTTTAAGGGCTGTTTACAGTATTTTATTGTAAAATGTGGGTTAAATATTTGATTGTAGACCATGTGTAGATCAATGTAAAAATACCATATGAAAAAGAAATTTAAATAATAAGAAATATGAAAAAAATTTGAGGAGAGGAACGAATAACATATACAACAAAAGATACTGAAAAATAACCACTGAGGAGCATGTGGAATTTGCCTTAAATGTCCATATTGCCTTCTGATCAAAAAACTGAATAAGAGATGTTGTGTTAGGTAGCATAAAGATAACTTCAATGTCTTCGACATAGAATTCATAGAGTTCCAGGTGGCTAGGGGCATTGCCCAAAAAAAAATAAATAACACCCTAAAGGATAATCTCTTGCTGACAAGGTATTTTTCAAAAAGCCAGCACAAAAAAATGGAACCATTTAATTTCTTATGATGACCATGATATATCAGAACCATGATGGGGAAAATCATGATGTTAAGGGGATAACGGCAAAAGGAAAAAAAAACAAGGACTTATACGGCTAAATAAAGTGTATTCTCTTCAAGATAGTTCTCTTAGGAGTACACAAATTCTTCAGAATATTTGTAGTTCTTCTCTGGAAACTGTCTTCAGAGAACTTAGATCTCAGGCTTTTGGATCACCTCAGTGGGATCACAAACATTTGTCCTTTGAGAACAAATTTGTAGGTGTATAGAACTCAACATATCACAAACAGAATTCATTCCATTTCCTCCCAACTATACCTCTGCTTCTAATTTCCCTATTAATGTTGATAATACTGCCATCTGGTCTCGCAAATTAATACTCTCAGTGTCATCCTTCACTCCTCGGCCTCTTTCATCCCACATATCTAGTCATTTGCCAAATTTGCTGCTTCTACTTTTACATTTCTCATATTTGTCTCCTTATCTCTACTCACATGGCTGCCATTCTAGTTTAGACTGTCATTCCCTCTTGCCTGTACTGTGGCAATAACCTTCTAATTGATATCACAGTCTCCAGTCTTTCCTCACTTCAATTCATCTTCCACACTGCTTCCTAAAGCTCATGTATGACAATATCACTCCTCACTTCAATAAATAGCAGTGGCTCCTTGTTATTTCAAGGATCAACTATAAGCTCCCTTGTTTGGCATTTAAAAACTTTCACAGTGTGGCCATAACCTAACTTTCTGACCCCTTAACATCCATTGAGGTCTAGGCAAATGACCCTTCTACTGTTCTAAACACAGAAAACCCATCTTTTTTGTGCCTTTCCACTCTGTTCCCCATTGTCTCAGCACCACCTCTTAGAACTATTAGTTTCCTTTAAGATTCAACTTAAAATGCCACTTTCCACATGAAGTTTTTCACGACCAACACTCACGAAACTCACATGCTAGTGACTCCCTCCCAAAATTTCCTTGTATCTATTTTCTACATGCATCTATATTGCCATCATTTCTCCCTGTTAGATGGCTAGCTCCTTGAGGCATGAATCATTTTGCTTTTGTTTCTGTACTCCTAGAGCCTAGATATGTGTCTGGTTCATATTGTTGTTCAGTCATTTTTCAGTAACCTCATTTGGGTTTGGATTTTTTTTTTGCATAAGTTTTGGAATGTTTTGCCATTTCCTTCTCCAGCTTATTTTACAGATGAGGAAACTGAGGCAAACAGGGTCAAATGATTTGCCTGGGGTCACACAGGAAGTGTCTGAGGCTGGATTATAACTCAGTTCTTCCTAACTACAGGCCTGGCACTCTCTCCACATGCCCCAATAGCTGGCCCACAACAGAGGCACAATAAATACGTGTTGCTTGATTGATTGGTGGCAGACAAAAGCCGTTCTGAGTGAGTCAAGTAAATGAAAGATAGAATCACACTGCATAATGCTATTTGCAGCCAAATGCATAGTATGACTATAAAGCAAGGATTTCTTGCATGGCTCATAAACCAGTGCTGAAGATTATTCCCAAGGAAGAGTTTCTGAATCATTGATAGAAAAATCCTTTCAATGAATGAACTTCCCGCCAAAGTATCTTCTAGGAGGACAACTCTTATTTGGATTTGGCATACTTTTTTGTTGTTTTGGAAGGATCTTTTTTTTAAATTCATGTAAAAAATTTTGACATTCATTTTTAAAAATTTTGTTATCTAAATTATCTCTCTCCCTCCCCACTCCTTGAGAAGGCAAGCAATTTTATATAGATTATACATCTGAAGGGACAGCCATTTTTCATCATGAGTCCTTTGGAATTGCCTAAGATCATTGTATTGCTGAGAATAGCTAAGTTATTTTCAATTGATCGTTGTACAGTTCTGCTTTTACTGGGTACAATGTTCTCCTACTTTGCTCACTTCACTTTGCATCAGCACAATTGTATTCTATTACATACTTGAACCCTCTAAGTATACCCATAACAGAAATATAGTTTTCGAGTTCTTTCCTTTTTGCCTTTTTATGCTTCCCTTCACTTCTGTGTTGGGCATCCACTCATTTTTTTCAATTCCTTACCACAAGAAAAAGGACTGCAACAAATATTTTTGCACTTGTGGGTCCTTTTCCCTCTTTTATGATCTATTCAGATACAGACCTGGTAGTGACACTGCTGTATCAAAGGATATGCACAGTTTTATAGTCATTTGGGCATAGTTCCAAATTGCTCGCTAGAGTAGCTAGATCAGTTTACAATTCCACCAAAAATGCATGTGTCCCAGTTTCTGTTCCAAATTTTTCCCTTCTTTCCCCCACCCCCTTTTCTACATGGCAAGTAGTCTAATGCATGTTAAATATGTTAAAATATATGATAAATCCAATATGTGCATACATATCTATACAGTTATCTTGCTGCACAAGAAAAATCAGATCTAGAAAGAGGAAAAAAAACAACCTAAGAAGGAAAACAAAATGCAAGGAAATATTCACAGAAAGCGTTAAAATGCTGTGTTGTGGTCCACACTCAGTTCCCACAGTCCTCTCTCTGGATGTATATAACTATCTTCATCGCTGAACAATAGGAACTGGTTTGAATCACTGCATTGTTGAAGAGAACCATGTACATCAGAATTGATCATCGTATAGTCTTGTTGCTGTGTATAATAATCTACTGGTTCTGTTCATTTCACTTAGCATCAGTCCATGCAAGTCTCTCCAGGCCTTTCTGAAATGATCTTGTTGGGTTGTTTCTTACAGAGCAATAATATTCCATAACATTCATATACCATAATTTATTCAACCACTCCCCAATTAATGGGCATCCACTCAGTTTCCAGTTTCTTGCCACTACAAAAAGGGTTGCCACAAACATTTTTGCACATGTGGGGTCCTTTCCCTTCTTTAAGATCTCTTTGGGATACAAACCCAGTAAAAACACTGCTGGGTCAAAGGGTTTGCACAGTTTGATAACTTTTTGAGCATAGCTCCAAATTGCTCTCCAAAATGGTTGTATCCATTCACAGTTCCACCAACAATGTATCAGTATCTCAGTTTTCCCACATCCCCTCCAACATTTGTCATTACCTTTTCTTGTCATCTTAGCCAATCTGACAAGTGTGTAGTGGTATCTCAGAGTTGTCTTAATTTGCATTTCTCTGTTCAATAGT
>JAJPUD010006505.1:0-90542 GCA_023553655.1 Myrmecobius fasciatus
AATCTATTGCCAACAAAATTTATTAAGCATGTTTTGTATACATGGTACTGTTTCTATGTGAAGAACTTAGTTACTCTAAAATACAATATAGATGTGAGTATGGGTGTACACAGAACATGGGCCAGTGTCCTGGAGGATCATTCCCATTCTATTTACAACTATGTTCACATCTACATCATATTTTAGAATAACCAAATGCTTTACATGGTGACAGTATCAAGTATGTAATAGGTGCTTAATAAATGCTTCTTCACCATTCAGAATAACGGATGATAGCATAAAATATTTGGGAATCTATCTGCCAAGAAAATGTCAGAAACTATACGAACTAAACTACAAAACACTTTCCACACAAATAAAATCAGACCTAGTCAATTGGAAAAACATTAATTGCTCATGGGTAGGCCAAGAGAATATAATAAAAATGACAATACTACCCAAATTAATTTACTTATTTAGTGCCATACCAATCAAACTCCCAAGAAATAATTTCACAGATCTAGAAAAAATAGTAGCAAAGTTCATTTGGAAGAACAAAAGGTCAAGAATTTCAAGGGGATTAATGAAAAAAAAAAAGACAGATGAAGGTGGCCTTGCTGTACCAGATCTAAAGCTATATTATAAAGCAGCAGTCATCAAAACCATTTGGTACTGGCTGAGAAATAGAGCAGTCCATCAGTGGCATAGGATAGGATATTAGGACAAGCTAGGTAATAACGTTAGCAATTTAGTGTTTGATAAACCCAAAGACCCCAGCTTTTGGGATAAGTACTCACTATTCGGCAAAAACTGCTGGGAAAATTGGAAATTAGTGTGGAAGAAATTAGGGCTTGACCCACACCTAACACCACATACCAAGATAAGATCTAAATGGGTTCAAGATCTAGATATAAAGAGTGACATTATAAGCAAATTAGAGGAACATAGGATAGTTTACCTCTCAGACCTGTGGAGATGGAATAAATTTATGTCCAAAGAAGATCTGGAACTCCTAATTGAACACCAGATGGATAATTTTGATTATATTAAGTTAAAAAGTTTCTGTACAAACAAAACTAATGCAGACAAGATCAGGAGGGTAGCATCAAATTGGGAAATCATCTTTACATTTAATGGTTCTGATAAAGGCCTCATTTCTAAAATTTATAGAGAATTGTCTCACATGTATAAGAATTCAAGCCATTCTCCAATTGATAAATGGTCAAAGGATAAGAACAGACAATTTTCAGATGATGAAATTAAAACTATTTGTAGTCATATGAAAAGGTGCTCCAAATCACTACTGATCAGAGAAATGCAAATCAAGACAACTCTGAGGTACCACTACACACCTGCCAGATTGGCTAAAATAACAGGAAAAGATAACGATGAATGTTGGAGGGGATGTGGGAAGACTGGGACACTGATACATTGTTGGTGGAACTGTGAACGGATCCAGCCATTCTGGAGAGCAATTTGAAATATGTAATGGAATATTATTGTTTTATAAGAAATGATAAGCAGGCTGATTTCAGAAAAGTCTGGACAAGACTTACATGAACTAATGCTAAGTGAAGTTAGTAGAACCAAGAGAACATTGTACATAGCAACAAGAAGATTATGTGAAAATCAACTATGAAGGGCTTGGCTCTTTTCAACAAAGAAGTTATTCAGGCCAATTCCAATAGACTTGTGATGGAAAGAGCTATCCACATCTAGAGAAAGGAGTATGGAGACTGAATGTGGATCACAACATAGTATTGGTTTTTGTTGTTTGTTTGCTTGTTTTTCTTTTCTGCTACATTTTTCCCTTTTGATCTCATTTTTCTTGTGCAGCATGATAAATGTGGAAATATGTTTAGAAGAATTGCATATATTTAACCTATATTGTATTACTTGCTGTCTTAGGAGGAAGGAGAGGAGAAAGGAGGGAGAGAGAAAAATTTGGAACACAAGGTTTTGCAAGGGTGAATACTGAAAACTATCTTTATTTTGAAAAATAAGAAGTTATTTCTATATGAAAAAAATGGTTCTTGCCTGAATTTATGTCAATTATATAAAGTCCTTACAATGGACATGGAAGGACAAAGTTTTTTTTTGTTGTTGTTGCTGGTTTTTTAAAGAGCTCTTATTTATTTTTAATTGTATTTTATTTTTCCGAATACATCAAAAGATAGTCTTCAACATTCATTTTTGTAAAACTTTACAATCCAAATTTTTCTTCCTCCTTCTCTTATCTTTTCCATCCCCAAGACAGCAAGCAATCTGATATAGGTTTAATATGTGCAATTATTTTCAAATATTTCCAGATTTGCTATATTGTACAAGAAAAATCAAATCAAAACAACCACAAGAAAGGGGAAAAAAACAAGCAAACAAACAATAACATCAAAAAGATGAAAATACTATGTTTTGATCCACATTCAGTCTCCATAGTTCTCTCTCTGAATGTGGATAGCATTTTCCATTCCAAATCTATTGGAATTGCTTTGAATTACTGCATTGTTGAAAAGAGCCAAGTCCATCACGGTTGATCATCACATAATCTTGTTATTGTGTACAATGTTAATAGCTTATTTTAAAAAATATATTTGAAAACAATTAAAATTTAAAATTTTTTAAATTAAAAAATGATTGTTGCATTTTTTTTCATTTTGGACATTTCTGAAAATTTCTCTTTCTTCTCCTCCTTACTAACCCCAAAAGAACCTTCTTTTGTTACAAAATAAAGCAAGAACACCTAATATTGTGACGGAGTCTGAGAATACAACCAATATTCTGAAGGGTGAAAGTTAGCATCACCATTTCACAGATGAGAAAACTGAGTCAGGCTTATTTTATCATTCTCTTGGCTGTATTACAGACTAGAAAAATAATTCAATTGAACCCAACATTTGTTAAGGGATTATTGTATACTGTTCTGGGTGCTGGAAATAGATAATACATAGTTCCTGTCTCCAAAGAACTTAAAACAAGTAATGAATAAGGTAGAATCTAATAAAAAAAGAGAGCTCCAGAGAGCTCTAGGAAAATTTGAAAAAGAATGGATTGATTTCAAATGGGGTTGGGAGGGGGTAGAAAGAGAGGATAGGGAAGGAATGAGGGAGAGAAAATGATGCAAAGCAGTAATACTAGTTTTAGAGTTCAGAAGATCTAGTTTCAAGTCCTGTTTCTGACACATATAGACTGGGCAGGTCACTAACCTCTCTGTGCCCCAAGCAACTCTAAGTTACAGACAAGTTGTTTATCTACCCTAGCTTGAGAAGAAACTTTCCATGAAGGGAATTTAGCAGTACCATATTTTAAACTATAACATAAGGCAGTAATTATCAAAACTATCTGGTACTGGCTAAGAAATGAAAGGTAGATGACATGACATATATAGACAGAGTTTATAGAAACAAATAAATATAATAACATATTTGACAAGTGTAAAGACATAAGATTTTGGGGTAAGAATTCATTATTTGGTAAAAATTTGTTGGGAAAACTGGAAAACAGTATAGCATAAACTGGGCATGGACCATTATCTCACATCATTTACAAAGATTAGGTCAAAATGGATACACGACCTGGATATAAAGAGAGATTGTGCAAGAAAATTAAAACATGAAACATATTTATTAGACTTATGGAAAGGTGAACAATTTATGAACAAACAAGAGACAGAAAGCAAAGTTAGGTCTAAAAATGGATCATTTCAATTAGAGTTAAAAAGATAAAACAAATTTAGGCAAAATCAGAAGAAAAGCAGAAAATGGGGGAGCAGTTTACAGTTTATTAGAAGAAGCTCACAAATCTAAACTATATAAAGAACTTTGCTGAATCTGTAAGAATACAAGTCATTCCCTAATTGATAGTCAAAGGTCATGAACAGTTTTCCAATGAAGAAATCAAAACAATTTATAGTCATATGAAAAATGCTCAAGCAATATTGATTAGAGAAATGAAGAATAAAGTTACCTTAAGATATCGTTTTATACCTATCCAGACTGATTAAAATGATAGACTGGGAAAGTGTCAAATGCTGAAGAGGAGGTAGAAAAATCGAGCAATTCAGGAGAGCAATCTGGAATTATGCCCAAAGAGTTATTAATCTACCTATACCCTTTGACCCAGCAAAACCACGACTTGGTCTACTTCCAAAGATGATTAGAGGAAAAAAGAAAAGAATCTATATGCTCTAAAATGTTTATAGCAGCTCTCTTTGTAGTAGAAAAGAACTGGAAATTGCAGGGATGCCCATCAACTGGGGAATGGTTAAACAAGTTGTGGTAAGGATTGTGATGGAATATTACTGTGCTATAAGAAATAATGAGCTCAAGGATTTTAGAAAAACATGGAAAGGCTTTCATGAAATAATGAAAAGCAAAATGAACAGAACCAAGAGAGCATTGTATGTAGTAACAATATTGTTTTAAGAATGATTTTGAGTGAATAAGCTATTTTGTCTATTCTAAATACCCAAATTAACTATAAAGGACATATGAAGAAAGACACCTTCTGCATCCAGAGAACAGAAGTATGAATAGAAATAGAATAAATTGTATGAATATAGAAATAGAAACATAGGATGTTTTTACATATATACACATATGTGTATATACATGTGTATATATCTGTATGATTGTTTTATTCCATAAATTTAAAATAAACTTTAAAAAAAAGAATATACACACGTAGATATATTTGTATAAATATAAAAATATACACATGCATCTACATTATACATGAGTATACACATATACCTAACCATTTCTATATTTGGAATATTCTGGCAGTACTGAGAATCTTAATTGGCACATGAGAAAACTCTGCGTCTTTGGAGGCATAGAGCTAATATTTTTCCCTACCTCTCCATCAAAATGCCAAATGAATTGCACTCTGTCTGTCAGACCAGTAACAGGGAACAACTGTGCAAGCTGGCTGGCAATCCCCCCCCCCCCCCCGTCCACCCCACGCCTCAGCCTCAAACTTCACTCAAGTTTTCCAGGACCAAATATTTCTAATAGTGGTGCTTTCTCATTCCAGGTTATAATCACAAGGCCCTCTGGGGAGAAAAAAAGCTTCCGGTATAACAAATGGCCTACGGAGAGGTCTCAGAAAATTGCTTTTAAAAGACTCTTTGCAGTCAACTATTCAGGGAAATGAAATAAGTATCATGTTGATTTGACGAAGTTATCACATGTGCCCCCCACCTCCTGGGCAGGCTCTGAAAAGACACGTTTCACTGGTTCCAAATAACAGACAAATTGTGACTATAATGAGTGGTCTAAAGCAAAGGGCTCAGTGGCAATGTTAGGGGCAGGAAGAGCACTGCAGTGAGCAGAATATTAATCCCCAAGCCTTCCCCAGCGCAATGGAGGGACCAGGATGGAAAACAAGGTCCCCTTCACTCTAAGGCCCTCACCTCCTGTAGAAGGTCTTGGGCTCTGGCTCTCAGGGCCACTCAAGTCTATTGTGAGTTATAGCTGGCAGCAGCCAGCAGTCCCTGACTCCAACCTCTGCCTACCCAAGTTTAGGTTGTCTTGAAAGATTCCCACCTTGTGAATAACTGTAGCATTTAAACTTCTGAAATCTAGCTTCAGACATCACCATTTCACTGGAACGACCCTCTCCAAAGTTAACGATCTCTTAATTGTCAAACCTGAGGCTTCTTTTCAACCTTCACCTAATTGACCTTTCCAACATTTAACACTGTCTACCACTTTCCTGTGCACTTGATCCTTCTGGGCTCTTTGACCTAGCCACATTTTCTCTGTCTCCTTTGCTGATTCATAATTCGTATGGCACTCACTAAATCTCGCCCTAAGGGTCTGTACTAAGGGTCTTTTCTGTCTATATGCTCATGTTGTGAGCTTCAACTCCAGTGGGTTCAATTTCCCTGAGGCAGATGACTTTCAGGTCTATAGTCTGCCTTGGGATCTGAGAGACTCAACATAAAACTGAATTCACTGCCCCCCCCCCAAATCCACTGCCTTTTGGACACTCCTATGAAGTGAAAATATGAAATAGATTTGGGAGAGCATATTGATTCAATTCATGATATAAAGAAATTATGTCAGCGACATCCATCACACATTACTAAAGTTTACCACTTATTACATGAAATAGCTCACGGACTCAAACAAAGCGTAATCATACTGATTGAACAATGTGCTTTTGGGGGGAACAACTTTTAGAGAAGGATCAGGGAGGCGGTAGACAGTCTAAAGATATGCTCATCAAGAGTCTCAGAGGTTGAAGTACAATGAGTGGCCAGATGAACTGAGGAGAGTCTATTTCACATCATTCTATGGGATCGAACAAGACAATCTGGGAAAACCGACCTGATTATAATTGATAATAGGAACAGAATAGGCTCATTTTAGCAATTCCTGAGAATAAGCTAGTTTAGAGTTTACAACACCTATTACTCTTTATTTTTCTCAATAAGGATTTGTCTTCCCCCTCAATTAAAAACATGTAACAAACATGGTCAAGTAAAACAAATTTGCAAGTTGCCCAGAAATGTCTCATTCTGATGTGTTTGAGGTTGAGCACCAAATGTTGAGATTCATGTAGATATCAGATGGGATTTAGGAGAGCAATTGGCACCAAATGTTGGGGTTCAATCCCGTGAAGAATTCACAATGGCCTTTCTCTTTGGTAAATGGTAGATTTATTTATGAGAAGAGGTTGCAGACAAAATGTAGAGATACAACAGACACTAGTAATGGTAAATATGAAATAGATTTGGGAGAGCATATAACAATTAACAATGGAAAAGACAAGTTCCACAAGGAGAAAGACACCATGAAGGGTGAGGGGGGATGAAAGACACCCCAAGGTATGGGGAAGAGGTGAGTGGAAAGACATCCCAAGGCAGAATGCCATGGCAGGATAACCCAAAAGAATTCAGCAAAGATGGCATGGACAGATGGGGGAAATTTAACCTCAGGCAGTTGACATAACTTGGCTTTCTGATTAAATACAATGAGGTGGGGTTACCCATGACCTAAACAGGAGGGGGGAAACTGTAAGGTTAAGGTGACCCCTATCAGTGCCCTTCCCTGTTTGCTTCAGGAAGGAATCTTACCAATACTTGAGGTTTTCTCTACCAGTCCCACCTAGTGACCGAGGACCTCATCACTTCTGCATTGTCAGGTCTCTTCAAGTCTTTGTTTACCTTAACATTTCTTAACTTTATCAGCACTTCCCTATTCTCACAATCCACAGTCCCCCTGTTTAGGTCTTCCTTATCGTTCCTATAGAAAAAGCTGATTATAAATCCCTCTTATAGGTATCTTCTTTGAATGCTGTTGCCCAGGTTCTCAGCTTTCTTTGAAACCTGGCATGTATCAAATATTTCTCAAATTGACAAAAGTGCATCATTTTTCATATTTGCTTTTTAAAAACAATTATGGAAGTAAATTTCTTCAACCTATCCAGACTTTCAACTTATATGGCACTTCTGAAGGCAATGTCCTAAACTTTCTTTTAGTTTCCTAAAACATATAACTGGTCTAGTCCCCCACCAATCTTCCCTCCCAAACTTAAATGTACTCCAAGCCTGTCAATAATTTTTCAATTGCTCAATCTGAAAGTTTTTTCTCAGTTCTCATTCTCTTGACCTCCAGGCTGCTTCTTAATGTCACACACACCTTCTTTTTTGTCATCTATTTTTTTGTCCTTAAGTGAAGTATATATTTCCAGGCTATCCTCAGTATTTATATATATATACATATACACACACACACACAAATATGTATTTTATCTTATCACTTCTCTTTTCCAGATGCACTAAAAACTGAAATGCCACCCCACATATACATAAAATATAGCCAACATAATGGCCATAGCTGAGAATATATGGCTCAGCCTGTATCCATCTGATGAGGAAAAAGGTATTTCATAAAGAGGACTGCTGATCCTGGTACCAACTAATTACTGTATTGTTCAGAATTCAGACATAATTCAATGTTTTCCTTTACACTTCAATCATTATGTAAATCATTAGATCTGTTTCTTTTGCTGTACTTCAGTCCACACAAGATACTCCAACTTTCTTGGAATTTTTCCTATTCCTCATTTCCTAAATAGCATAATGTTCCATAACATTCATATACCAGAATTTATCCAACCACTCATTAATCAAGGGGCCCATGCTTTGTTTTCTATTTTTGTTAATAGATAAGTGTTTACTAATTATTTTTGTGTATCTAGGATGATTCCCTCATTTCCTGACCTTGAGGTATCTGCTCAATAGTGAGACAAATACTATCTATAATTCAGTGATTTTTTTGCTATAGTTCCAAATTGTTCTTAAGTCATCAAATATTTGTTAAGTACCTGCTATGCCAGGAATTGTTTAAGTGCTGAAGATAGAAAAAAAGAAAAAAATAGTCTCTGCTCTCAATCTAATTGGGAGAGACAACATAAAAGCAACTACATACAAACAAGGTAAACAGAATAAATTGGAGGTAATCACAGGGGGAAAACACTAGTCAAGTAGCACTTATTAAGCACCTCCTATCTGTTAAGCACTGCATTAAGTGCTGCAGATACAAAGAAAAGCAAGGCAGTTGCTGTTCTTAGGGGGAGTTCAGAGACTAGCTTGAGTGTAATGCATCTAACCTAGCACAAGGATTGGAAAGGCCTGTTGCAGGTGTGATTTTAGCAGATTTGAAGGAAACTGGAGAAGGGCTAGAGATGTAGATGGAAATGAGACAAAAAAAATTCCAGGTATAGGGGACAGAGTTGAAAATGGATGGAATTAGGAAATGTGTTGTATATAAGGAACAGCAAGGAGACCAGTGACACTGGAACAAAGAATATGTGGAACAGAGTAAAGTATAAGATTTTAAGGCTTTAAAATCCAAATTGTTTTCCAGAACTAGCCCAATTCAAACTTCCCTAATAGTGCACTGGTGTTTCTGCTTTCCCATATTCTGATATTTGCAAATTTTAACTCTTTCTGTAATCTTTGTCAATCTGACATATGTGAAGTAAAACCAAAGAACTGCTTTAATCTACTGGGAAGGTGTAGTAGATGGGGCAGTGGTTCAAACATTGGTCCTGAAGTAAGGAGGACCTGAGTTCAAACCCAGCCTCAGACATCTTACTAGTTGTGTGATTCTAGGCACATCATTTAACTCCAATTGCACCCTCACACACACATACACACAAGAAAATCTACTGGGTAACAAGTCTTATTCTCATTCTTTTTCTCATTCTCAGAGATATTCTCCCTTTGTAATCTGATCAGCCTTCATGGAATTCTCAGCTCTGCACAGATAACAGTCACTTCTGTGAATTCAGGTTTAATTTCTATCCTGAACTCCATTTCCATATTACCAACTGCCTTCTTAGTACCTCCACCTGGATAGCAAGTTTAGTATGTCAAACACAGAACGCTTTATTATTCATTTCTCTTTACATTCCCACTCCCCATTTCTGTTGGTCCCAGGTTTGTATTGGAATCTCCCTTTGACTTCCTTCTCTCTCAGAATCACCCAATATCCAAGGTCTTACTGATGTACTTCTCTGTCTTCCATTGATTACTCTTTCTCAGTGGCCTCCCCTCACCATACATTCCCCTCAGGCAACTAGAATGGCACAGAGAGATTAATAAAATTAATGAATATCTGCCAACACTGAAGGCATGATAATTCTCAAAAATTTTATAGTTAATTTTTATTCAAGAATTTACTCACAGGCAACACATTTAAGAACACTTTAAAAATAAAAAATGTGATTTTTAAAGGTCAAACAAAAAAAAATTCAGCAAACATGACATTACTAAAAGAAAGATGATTCTCTTAATAAATTAACCTCTAAAAATTCTTGTGAAGACAAGAGTTTAAACATAAAGAAAGATGATGGAATCCATTCAAAACAAATAACAAACTAAAAGTCACAGATAACAGGCAAATGTTTTGATGAACATAAACATCAGCTTCATTCTTCCAGAAAATGAAAACCAGCATCAGACTCTCTGTAACAAAATTCAAATGTTGTTTCAATATTTTGACTTTAAAGTCTCTTTCTCCAGGAGCAAATCTGCATATCTTTGCTGAAGTTCCTTTTCTCTTTCTTGCTGTCGCTGAACATCTTCTTTTAAACACTTGGGAAAACAAAAATATGAAATAATTTTTTTAAGAATTATACTATCTTATGAAATATTCCACCCAATAACAAATAAAATTTAATACGGTTGAACAATTTATAAAGAAAAATACAATAATCACTTGTTAAAATACTCAGCCTCAATAATCAAAGAAACTCATACTACTTTGAACATTCAATTTCAGTCATTTTACTTTTATGTCCTTGTTTCTTCAAATGTCTTTAAGGCATCACCTCACACCCACAAAATAGAAGAAGGAAGAAAAAGAAAAGCAAGCAGAAAAAACAGGAAAGATGATGAAGGAAAAAATTTAATTTCTCAAAGATTTATATAGTAGTATTACTCAAATTTTGCCAAAAATTATTATTCAAAGATTGACAAAACTGGAAATAATGTTCAATAAGGGAATAGATGAATAAATAGTGATATGTTAATATAACAATACCATAAGAGATGTGATTAACACAGAAAAATCTATGAAGACATCTAAAAATAGTACAAAGCAAAAAAAGCAGAATCAGAAAAATACAGTACACATTAACTACAACCAAATAAAAGGAAAAGTGAACAGAAATAAATGGGCAAAAAAAGTTGACAGAGCCTCAGAATGTCTGTTCATTTGGAGAATTTTATGGACTGAAATGTAGATAGCTATAACACAAGTTTAATTTGTTTCATCATTCTTTATATAAAGTAATAAAAATCAGATGGCCACTAGAAAGAACTATTACCTCAAGTCTTCTTGGAATTGCTGAATCCTCATGTTTCTTTAACTCCTCAAAAGTACGAAGCTCCAAGTGAGCTTGCTCTATTTGGTCCCATAAATCATTCAACTGTTTCATTAGTCCCATTGCTCGAGACTGGTAGCCACCAAGCAAAATTTTCATCTTCTTTTCCATTTTTGCAGCCCTTTTAGCTTCTGTGGTCATGTGACCCCTATTTATCTGAAAAGAGACCATCACATCACATCACATCTGAGAATGACAGATTAGGAAGGTCTTTGAGGTCACTCAGTATAAAGCATTCTAGATTTCATATCATCCATGAAAATTGACAAATAACTTTCAGACAACCTTGTTATGATCTTACAATTTATTGAAACAGACAATACAAAGAAATTTTAGGGGATTCAATATATATATATGAAAATTCTCTTGGACAGATGGGGTAACAGTTCTATTCTAAAAAAGAACCTTCTGCTGACATTCTAAAATCTATGTAATTGACAGTAATCTACTCAAGACACCCGTCTTTCAGGAGTACTATGAACTATAGGTTTATTCTCACTTCATAAACAAGTTTCAAGAATTCTAGGATAATGGTCTTTGCTACTTTTAAGAGGAAGTAATAGGTGAAGGTACTGAAGTCATCATCAACAACCTATCAAACAGTTAAGCTGAAAACCCCACCTGCCAATTGTTGACATTAAAATATTTGTTATTCCTTGATTTCAGAGAAAATGATAGAATAAGAAATATCCTGCTCACTGAAATTATTCTAAAGTGATTTTTTCCACCAAAAAACCCTGCCTTTCTTATATCACAGGTTTACTTTAATAATCAAATAATTGAGATGTGACTATAAAAATAATGAAAACAAATTCTGCAACACCAAGATTTTTACACACTCAGATAAAGGCTGTCCACTTCAGATTTCCATTCACTTATTCCAACCAAACTATCATAATTCAAAACATTTTGAAACTCTTTAAAAATTACTTTCAGAGTCTACAGTATATTATTTTAAGAATCATCAATAATGGGATATCTGAGGGTGGATTTCATTTTTAGAACAAAACTGCCAGTGAAGTTTGTATTTTATTCTAGTGGTAACAATGAGACATTGAAGCTTCTTGAGGTAGAGAACAACATAGTAAGACCTCAATTTGGCAGCTATAGAAGATGGAGTGGAAAGAGCACACCACTAGATGCCAGAAGACCAATTAGAAACCTACTCAAGAAACACTGAATTTGGGAAGGGTCACTAAAAGGGCAGAAGTAGAAGAAAAATATTTCCTTTTAGGGGCTTGACTAACATCAAAAGACTGTAAATGTTGACTCTGCAACTTAATTAATTCTATCTTAAGCACCATGAAATGTCCCTGGAAAAATTCTTTTCAATATTTGAGTCCACAGAATACTTCTCACTTTTTCCCTTTAATAAAGCATACTGCCTTAGAAATAAGGCAGCAAAGAGAATCTACTTATTTTCATAATACTAGAAGTCAAAACTGAAAAATTATGATCAGTAAGTCCAATTTGGGCCACCCTGATCTCCAAACCACTGCTATATGATGATAACAAACTGAATTATGCTTTTTTTTTTTAATCCCTTACTCTGAATGCCCATTAGTTGGAGAATGGCTGAATAAGTTATGGTACATGAATTTTATGGAATATTATTGTTCTGTAAAAAATGACCAGCAGGATGATTTCAGAGTGGCCTGGAGAGACTTGCATGAACTAATGCTAAGTGAAATGAGCAGAACCAGGAAATCATCATACATGGCAACAAGAATATACAATGATCAATTCTGATGGACATGGCTCTCTTCAATAATGAGAAGATTCAAACCAATTCCAACTGTTCAGTGATGAAGAGAGCCATCTACACCCAGAGAGAGGGCCATGGGAATAGTGTGGACCACAACATAGTATTTTCACTTTTTTGTTGTTATTTGCTTGCTTTTTGTTTTCTTTCTCATTTTTTATCTGATTTTTCTTGTGCACCATGATAATTATGGAAATATGTATAGAAGAACTGCACATGTTTAACACATATTGAATTATTTGCTATCTAGAGAAGAGAGTAGGAGTAAGGGAGGGACAAAAAATTTGAAACACAAGGTTTTGCAAGGGTGAATGTTGAAAATTATCTTTGCATATATTTTGAAAATAAAAAAGTTATCATTTTTTAAAATCCCTTACTCTCAGATATCCTATGGTTTAGATAGAGGTAGTATTTAACATGTGGATGTATCTGTTTTAGTGGACATATGGATTTGCTTGTTGTTTTAGGCTATTTTCATGGAAAATGTTAGGACTATTTTTTCAGAGAACACAGCACAATAGATGCCAAATTAAATAAAGGGTAAAAGTTCACCTCCCCAGAATTTGGCTTTTCAATATTAAAGGTATATTAGAAGTTGGAGAGCCAGGAATAAATGCTTTGTTATAGCTGCCAAGACAACTCAGTAGTGTTCAATTACAATCATTGCCACCTCCATTTTAGAACAGTTAGACACCAGTAGGATGTATTTTCTTTTTAGCAATCAAGTGCTTAATCAAGCAAAAGTACAAACATCTTCTAAAACCCATGGATTGCTAAGGACAAGGAAATGCTGTATTACTACCAGTGGTAAATTTGTAAAGCAGGCTAATTTTCTTCTACATTATCATTTAATCCAATTAGATAAAATAGTTTGAGCTTCAAAAAATAAAGGTTTTTAAGAAAAAAGATTGTCTGCCAAAAAAAATTACTAATTATATTAGCAAATGATGAATTCTATAAAGGATAACAAATAGATGAAAAAATACTTAAGACATTTAGAATTGCCTACATTTTTAAATTTTTAAGCAATCTGAAGTTATTAATGGGTGATTTTGTGAACCTATTCCACTCAAACAAAAGCCACTCCTACAAACATTATTAGATAAAAGTCTTGGACTCCAAGGCACAGCTATGGATGCCTATATATATTGTTAATGCAAAATATGTTCTAACTTTCAGCCATGCAACATTTACAGAATTCATTATTTGCTAACATTCAGCAATATGTGTACACAAATGTATATGTGTATATTCTATAAGCAGGATGCACACACACATTAACAAGAATATGTATTTTATTTTGGAGTTAATGGAGATCTATTCAGGCTTCTTGAACTTAGAATTAAGACTTGGTCTTTAAGAAGATCAATTTGGCTGCTACACTGGAAAAGCAGAAAATAGAAGCTATTCTATTTCTGATGTTGCTCTAAAAAGGTTGAAATGTAACTCAATAAGAAAATTATTATTTTGAACAAATTTTTTTCTATCAGAAACTCTAAAGACTCACATTCAATGACTGATTTTCCCCCCAATTTCTTTCACCTTCTACTCATTCTCCATCCCAGAATGATGTCATACAACTTACAGGAAAATCAGGAGAGATTATTATAGGTAAACTTGCAAAATGATGTATATAAATGAAAATAGATGAAAAAGGGGAGTGAGGTGGGGTGCATAGCAGTTCATGTGTCTCAATTCTACCTGAATAACAGACTGTTTTAAAGTGAATACCATGACTCTGTATTCTGAAACTCTTCATGATACTCCACAGTAAGTTACAATAAATTCTCTACAACTACTAATACTACACAAATGCTTTCTACAGTCCCTGTCAATAACTCTCTCACTTTAGTGGAATACACTGTGTATTCTCTGAAGGCAAAGATGTATCCATTTAAAAACATATGGATCACCATTTGGATTCAAGGGGTAAACCAAAATTTTAAATGTATTTTACATATTGCATATTTATAAGTTATTTCTGCAGCATGCCAAAAAAGTGCTTCAAATTACTTAATTGTTTCTAAAGTTATAACATAAGACAAATATAAAATTCAAGTTTAAAGAGCACTTATTTCAACTAATGAACAAACAAGTATACTGTAAATAACCAGAAACTTTTAAAATGTGTTCATCTTAGCTAAATTTTCCAAATAGATGAGGTTGTCCTTTTACAAACTAAAATTATTTTTATTTTATTTCAGCTGTTTTGGGTCTGAGTCTGAAAAGGTTTTTTTGTTATTGTTCAGTCATTTCAGTTTTGTCTGATTCTTCCAGACCCATTTGGTTTAGACAAAGATACTGAAGTAGTTTATTATTTCCTTCTCCAGCTCCAGAATTACATAACTACTACCTAAGTGTCTGAGACTAGATTTGAACTAAGGATTTCCTGACTCCACGCTTAGCTCTCTATCCATTGGTCCATCTAGCTTCCCATATAATCCAAATAACATTCCTTTACTTCCCTAACCAGTGTCATTTTGCGAAAGCAATCACAATATATTATCACCAAACCTCACCACAAGGGGGCTGTTGGCTAGACTTTGAATGTTGTTTGGCTCTGGGGAAGTTAGATAAAATAAATTCCTAGTGCTCGATAATTGGCAAAAATAAAAATAAAAACACCAAGAAACAAGCCCCAGTTCTAAGTAAGAATAAGTTCTGAGGAAAAAGAAACATTCCAGAAGAGATTTTTTAAAATAATGATAACTGATAGATCGACTGAGTCCTCAAAACCAGAAACAATGCTGCCACCAGAGTGGAGAAGTCAAAAAAGCCTCAACAAAGTGCTCTAAAATACACTATCTCCTATGGAAACTAACTGCTTCCTATATATCTTAATTTCTTTCTTCTTTTTTAAAGGAGATTGCACTAGATGTCTTCTAAAGTGCATCTGGGCTCTAACTCTATCTTATAATCTAGGTTGATGTGACCCAAATTGTTTTCCCACAACCAAGAAACATTAGGCATAATTATACCTGTGTTTCCCCTGACTTTGTAAAATGAGATCTCACTTCATTTTTCTTCAACGACTAAGGGTAATCATTATGAATACCAAACCTAAGACTTCTTGTATCACCTAAAACTATTTACATCATCATTCAACAGGGAAACATTTGCCATTTCCTAGCTGGCTTTGTCCAAGCAGCATGCCTTGTCTGTTAGTAGGAATAATAAGAGCATACTGCATGGTTTTTATTCTGCCATCAATGGGCAATCACTCCTGAATGGCTAATCTTCATTCCTCGAAAGTCAATGTCTCAACCTCCAAAACCAAAATCTTTTAATTCACCTGCCAAAAAAATTTTTAACACAATTTCTCTTTTTCTTTCTTTCTTTCTCTTTCTTTCTTTCTTTCTTTTTTTTTTTTTTTTTGCTTAGGCAATTGGGGTTAAGTGACTTGCCCAGGGTCACACAGCTAGGAAGTGTCTGAGACCAGATTTGAACTCAGGTCCTCCTGACTTCAGGGCTGGTGCTCTAACCACTGCGCCACCTAGCTGCCCCGACAATTTCTTTTTTAAATAGAAAAAAAAAGTGCAGTCTTTTTTATTTCACTTGTCTAAAGAGAGTTAAGTCATAACAGACTTCCATTTCATTGTTTCTCAAACTAAGAAGCAACATTTCTGATGAAGTTATCGTTCATTATGTCTAGTTTTGAAGCTTCAGCAGACATGTTAAACTCACTGTCCGGCTGCAAAGCTTTTCAGTGCAAGAACCAGATTAAATCCAGTAATGTTTAACAAAATAAATAAAAATTTGATACAATATGTTAATTTGTATTTTTCAAAATCAATATATAGCTGCAGGGATCTGTTTCTATTTGAATTTGATACCAATGACCTATATATCAAACTGGGTGCACCATGAAGGTTCCTTAATCTGCAAGTAACCCTGCACTGTGAATCATAACCGTATTTGAAATGCTTACATGTTACTTCCAAAATATTTATATGTTACTTTACTTGTATTCAGAACAGAAATAAACATTCTAAAATCAAATGTGTAAGTTCTAGATTGACTGTACTATGATATGTTTCACAGTAAATCAGTACTCAAGAATTGTACAAGACCATCTTATTCAGAGCCATCAAGGAGTGCAGATTCATTAAATGCCAAATCCAATTATTATGCACTCACAAGTTTATCACTATTTCTTGTATTAAGAGGAATATGGGGGTGAGGATAGGAAAAACAAGGAAGAAAAGGAGAGGTATTATGAAAAGAAGGGAAGGGAGATGGGGGAAGGAGAGCATGTGCATGTGCTATAATCTATAGATCTGGTTTACTAAACCTCATCAAGTGAGTGTTTTATACACATTCTCCTACTTATTCTCTCAACCTGTTCAGGAAAAGGATTCATAGGAAGGGAGTTGCTTGGCACAACAGTTTCCATGAGAACCAAGCAAAGGAAATATCACACTGACCCATTCATACAAGAGGAAAACTTGGGTCTTAATAATGTTGAGATAACCCTCATATTCAATAACTGTTCATGAGTAATTAGGGCAACTTTTTATATCCTGGGAAGTTCTACCTATAATAGTTGAGCCATTTAACTCAACATACTGTTGAGTCATTTAACTATCCCCAAATCACCAGTAATTGTAATAATTTCTAAACTACTGGCATCCATCTAATGCCAAAAATTACACCTAATTTAGCTTGAGCTTTGTAAAAATCTCTGGCTCAAAACACTGGGATATGGATTATAAGAAACTACAAAAAAATTTATAGAAGGTAGTTTTTTACTGAATTTTTGAATTTTGAAAGGAAGGAAAAAAGAGTAGACAACTAAAATCATCAAATACAAGAAAGGAAAAGTAAATTGCCTTTAAGTCAATTTGAAAAGTTTTTTTCATTATCTTCCTGTTTCTCAAATTTTATTAAAATAAAAAAATTCTAGGAAACCATGGGTAATTTGCATTTTTTATATAATGTCTAACCCACTACATGGAAGATGTCATACTGAAAAACAACAGAGAAAAAAAAATTCAAGAAACATCTTTGCTAAATACAAACTTTAGGACACAAACTATAATGTAAACATTTACTACATTTATTATCAATGCTTCTACACTAGAGCTATTAAGAGTGCCAAGTCTTAAAAGTTTACACAACTGGCAAGTGGTCCTTGCAAGAACAATCCCACTCAGCATACCATGAAGTTAACAACCGTCTAAACTAATGGTTTATTTTTTTCTGTTTTGAACTGTTTAATGGAACTTTTTTCTCAGAGAATGTTTCTGACTTTATAATAGAAGTCAGAAGAGAAACAGGATTTTTCATATTCTTTGTGTAGATAATTTTGTTAGAAAAACTCCATAAAGTGGAAGTCCCCATATAATTCAGGGATACTATAATGGATTATCTGACTACATTATCTTATTTGCAATATTATGGTCAAACTCTATTTCTAAGAACTCAATGCTATATAATGTATCTTCTATAAATTAACCCTGCCAATAAAATTCTGGGAGAAGTATCACTTCCCACCTCTAAAGAAAGACTTTAAATTTTACAACTAACATGACAAAATTTACTTTTCAGCCAAATTTCCTCAAATAACCATTTAGATATGCTTTCAAGTCCTTTTAAATTTAAGAGCTAGACCTAAATTCTGACTATTAACCTCATTTTAGCACATGCTGGAAATCATTTCACAGAAAATAATTAATAAGGAGAGAGAAGGAATACCAGGAATAACTATGATGCTGATGTAAAAAACAGAAGATACCAACAAAAACTTATTTTTTAAAAAATGAAGTCCCTATATTAGAAAAAAAAAAGTTCACAAATCAACCAATGTTTTACTAACACTCATATTAAAGTAAAAATAAACACAGAGCAACAGTACACCCTACTGGAAGATATTAAGTACAGCTTGAGTATCTAGTTAAATGTAAGCAATAAAGACCTCTAAAGTTTGCTCTGAACATTTCTTCATGAAGAAATCAAACTCATGCTTCCCCCATCATCATACCCACTCTCTTGGAGCAGATCTAAATTTTAAGTTTGGTGGTTGAAAAGACAACACCAAACAGGGGTCCATAGACATACTCTTATGGAAAACAGATCATTTAAAGACTCAGAAGAGTTTTCATATTAAAAATATATTGCTGTGATTTATTTCCAAGAAATAAAACTGTTAAACTCGCCCAGTGGAAAAAATAATTTTAGCCCTAAGAAGTAAATCTTGATATTCCAATTGTAGAACACATCTCTTCCTGTGAACAGTCTCTCTGACTCTGAGATCTCAGAAAAATCCACCACCATGAATCTCACAAGCAGGCAGTCTGCTGTCCCACAGTTGGTATACTATTGGCAAAAAGCCAACACAGCTTCCGGAATTCAAAACATTCAGCTTATATAAAGAAACCACATGCTGTGAAATTCCATTTGATACATTCCAACTTATTTCACAGACATGTAAAATCATTAAGCCATAACCCAGGTAAAGCGTCTCTGCCCTACCACTATACCCTAGAGTTTGCGTAAACTACTACTAGCAAAGGGAGCAGCTTTTCAATTTTGCTTTATTGGCACTAGGAAGCAAGCCCCCTAAGTACAGACATTTCCGTTAAGAGGAAATGCATGATCCTTGATCCTAGAGGAGGGCTTTACATTGGCCCTGAAAGTGTTCAGAGTTAATTCCACTCAAACCTAAATGCTACAGACTTACAATGGGCCTGGGTAATACTCTGAGGTCCCATCAATTTCTCTGTATAATTACTAAATAAGGCCAAGGAGGATTAGGAAACTATTCTGCTTATTTCTTTTTGGCAAATATTAGAGTATGGACATGATAACCTGTTCTAAATTTAAAACATACTAAAGTTCTCTTATTCTGAATCTTTCAGCAACACTAAGATTTGGCTTAGTAGGGAATCAGTACTATAAAGAAGGCACATTTAAGAAAGAAGAAAAAAAGGATACCAACCTCAAGTCTCTTTTCAAGTGACTCAATCCTGTCTTTTTTGCTAGCCAAGTTGGCTCGTGTGTATCGGCTCTGTCCAGGTAAATATAAAACTTGACTGTAACATTCTTCCCACACCTGGTTATAAGCTTCACTGGACAGCTCACCATGGCTCATTCCTTGCTTTACTACTTCCATCTCCTGTGTCAAAAGGTCTTGAGCCTGTTTGTGATAATAATTTAAATAAGAATACCATGAATAGCTGCCATCACTAAATTTATAATGATTAAGTTTCCAAGGCAAGGCAAAACTTGGTATAAGAAACTATATAGTTAGATAAAATATAAAATGAACTAAGAGGTCTATGAAATCATACAGATCAGTGATTAAAAATTTTAGTCAAATGCCAAATACTATCCATGTCTCCTTTCCTTCCCATCTCCCGAATCCTTTTGTTTCATTTGTCTTACAGACTATAATAAATACTGTGAATCAGAACCAAGTCAAGGTTTTAGGTTTTTTTTGTTTTGTTTTGTTTTTACTGAAATATATGTCTCTTCTTTGGGAATACCTTTTGAGTTATCAGAGCATGGAGTCAGGGACATAAGACAAATTTCAGTAAACTCAGGCTCTTTTACCAATTGTATAGAGTCTGGGGAAATCTGCCCAATTTCATTATGGTACACAGTCAAAAAGGCAGTCCAGAATGATATGTTAAAGTGTACCTTTACCTCATGGACTTTTGCCAGTATGATATATTGCTGATAATAAACTGGCAACTATCCTTTGAATAATGTAATAGGCTTTAAATCTTGCTGGTAATGTAGGAAAATAAATATAAGCCAAAAAAAGTTTGGATCAAGGAAAAGTGACCATTATATAAAACTCACATTTAAAGTAAAATAACAGAACATATTCAGAATATCATTATTTTTAAAAACATGGCCTATTTAATTTTTCTAAAAGCCTACTTTTTCCTCCTTCTTCTGGTTAAACTAGCTGAAAATTTTGCCATTATATTTCACATGGCAAAACTCTGTGGACTCTATCAATTTTCCTCATCTGGAAAGTAAGGGAAGAAACCTGGAATCAATGATCTTGAAGGATTCCACATTTAAAAATCCATGCAATTAAGAGGAAACAGTGGGGAGAAATCTTTGCAGCAAGAACCTCTGAGAAAGGTCATTTCCAAGATAAATCAGTTCTAAAGAATTGATTTAAATTTAAGTATAAGAGCCATTCCCCAACCAAAACGACTCAAGGATAAGAGGCAGTTTTTAAAAGAAGGATCTAGACTATCAATAACCCATATAAAAATGCTCCAAATTACCAAAAATTAGAAAAATGCTAATTGACAACTTTGAAGCTCCACTTTATACCCACCAGGGGGGCAAAGTTAACAAAAATGTAAAATGAAAAATGTTGGGAGAACTGTGGGAAAACAGGCACATTAATTCATAATTGGTAAGATAGTGAATTAATTCAATCCATTCTGTAAACAATTTGTAATTATGCTTCAAAAGTCAATCAATGGTATATTCCATCTGATCCACAATTATTACCATGTGGACCAAAACAGATTAACAAAAGAGAAAAAAAAAACCCAATATATTTTAAAACATTCACAGCAGCCATTTTTGTAGTAGCAAAGAATTAGAAACAAGGATATGTGTGTGTGAGGGGAGGTATTTATGAGTTGGGGAGACTGACAACCCAAATTGTGGCACATGAATGGAATGGAATGCTACTATGCCATAAGAAAAGATAAAAGGGATGGTTCTGATGAAATCTGGGAAGACCTTTTTTTTTTCTTTATTTTTTTATGAAAGCTTTTTATTTACAAAACATGCATGGGTAATTTTTTTTTTTTTCTGAAGCAATTAGGGTTAAGTGACTTGCCCAGGGTCACACAGCTAGGAAGTCATGGGTAATTTTTCAACATTAACCCTTGCAAAACTGTGTTCCAAATTTTCTGCTCCTTCCCCCCACCTCCTCCCCTAGATGGCAGGTAATCCAATACATGTTAAATACATTAAAATATGTGTTAAATCTAATATATATATATATACATACACATTTAAAAAGTTATCTTGCTGCAAAGAAGCAAACAACAGAAAGAGTGAAAATGCTATGTTGTTGTCCACACTCAGTTCCCACAGTCCTCTTTCTGGGTGTAGATGGGAAGACTTTGTGAAATGAAGCAGAGTGAAGTAAGAAGAGCAAAGATAACAATTCATGCAATCATATCAGTACTCTAAAAATAATTAACTCTGAAATATTTAGAAACTGATCAATACAATGACTAAGTCATGATTTCAGAGGGCCAATGATAAAGCATTTCACCAACCCTCCTGATAAAAGGTGATGGACTCAGGATACAGAATATATATTTTTGGAAATGGTAAAAAAAAAAAAAAAAAAAAAAATCTGTTTGGCTTGACCATGCATATCTTTATAAGAGTTTGGCTTTTTCCTTTTTTTCCAATTAGAAAATTTAATTGCCAAAAAAAGACACATAAGGGGCAGCTAGGTGGCACAGTGGATATCAGGAGGACCTGAGTTCAAATCTGGTCTCAGACACTTAACATTCCCTAGCTGTGTGACCCTGGGCAAATCACTTAACTTCAATTGCCTCAGCAAAAAAAAAAGAAAGAAATTCATAGGCCCAATTCTGCAGTTTTTGTTTATTCTAATAAGGGGTAGGACAATAACAACTGGGTTAAAAAAGCTCCTAAAAATGCAAATGAATAATAAACAGTTTACATCATAAAACAACTTCTCTTTATGCTTAAAATAAACACAGGTTCTGAATGAATTTTTCAATTGTTAGTATGTGAAAATGATCAAAATTCATAGGATATAATGTGTATATCTGATATAAAAATATTCCAGTTAAACCATACCTTCTTTAGTTCATCTTTGGAGAATTTCTCATAGGGGTTGTGTTCTAGATAAGTTATATGCTCAGTACTATTACTTCCAAATCCTACAGTTTTCCCTTTTTTATTTCCAGCTTGTTCTCCATAAGGATGATGCAGAAGATCATAATGAAGCATTGTGATCATTTCTTTTTTAATTAGTTCTTCACTTTTCTGTAGGTCTGTTAGTGGTGGTTCTACATTTAAGGGTCTTAGGATAGTTTCATTTACCTAAAATTAAAAAAAAAAAAAAAAAAGGAATAAACTGGCTAAATATAGTCAATTACCAAATACAAAGAAAGTTTATAAAGGAATATTAATGCTTCTATTGTCCTAGTGTAAATGAAGCACCAATTTTTTCCAAATTTTAAAACATTTCTTTACCTGTATAATACAAAACTAAATTGATAAGCTGTCAAAATTTCTTAAGCCTATAGTACAAAAATGAAGTAATTTAACTAGATAAAATTATATAGGACAGGTAAAAGCATCAATCATGTGGAAAGGATGGATATGTACATTAAAAGACTTATTCATTCATTCAACAAGCATTAAGGCACTTATCCACCAAATACTGTATGTAGGCAAAGGGATTACAAATAATGAAATTATTTTCCTATTCTTGAGCTTATACTCTCTTGAGAGAAAACAGCATTTATATAGAACATTTAATACAAAATAAAAACCAAGTAATTTCCAGACTTTATATTCCCTTGGAGGGAAATAACATGCACAAGAAAAAATTTTGACAAATTATGTTCAAATTAAATATCAAATAATTTTCAGAAGAGGACAAAGAATAACAATTGCAGTAATCCTGTGAGAAGCTACACCAGAAGTAAACTTTTAAATTATCAGGATTCTACAAGGCACAGGTGAGGAGGTTCAGACTATGCGAAGGCAAAGTTGGAAGGCTGAGCACAAGAAACAGTGCCTAGGCTAGTTTGGCTCACCAACATTGAGGATATGTAACAAGCTAGAACATAAAAGCACATGAGGAATAGCACTGTGCAACAAGCCTGGAGAAGTAGGCTGGCATCAGAGGTTGTAAAGGGGAATCTATATTGGATTCCAGAGAAAGGAGGGAACCACTGAAGCAGCGTGTGGTTATTAGCATTTGGTGATTGTGAAGAGAAAAGACTAGAAAGGAGTCTACATTTGGGGAGACTAAGTAGGAAGCTCCTGCCAGGAGTTCGAGAAGTGATAAAGATCTGATCTAAGGTAGTTATAGTGTAAGAGGAGAGAAGGGGACAGACTTAAGATATGGTGAAGAAACAGAATCACAACTTGGAGACGGACTAAAAAGAAAATGTAAGGGAAAGGAAGAGAGTCAAAGATAGCTCCAAGGTTGAGAAACTGAATGCTGATACCCTCAAAAAGAAACAATTTAAGTTAGGAAGAAAGAAAGATTGATATTTTCAAATTCTTACTTCTGAAGGTCTTGGCAGATCCTTCTGAACAGCTTTGTGCATTCGTTTTAATTCCTTTACACGTTCTGCATCTCGGATAGCCTAGAACATTTAAATGAACTGAATATATATTTATTTGCTTTTATATATATATATATGTGTGCTTACTTAGCTTCCAATCTCTAAAGCTATAGAAAGCATTCTAAGTTTGAAGTAAGGCCATCTCTATCATTTTATCTTTATCATAAAGCCCTAGATATTAAACATTTTCAAATATGTTCCACATTTTTGAGACTAAGGATGTGCTTCCATCACGTAGAACATTTCCTAAACTGTTTTGAGTCTCCCATCTATTAAATATTTTTTCCTTTCCTGTACAAAAAAAAAAAAATCCTAATCTTTCAGGAAATATACTTTATCATTTCCACTGACCTCTTCTCCTTCACCTCAAAAAAAAAAAAAATCTTTAAACTAAACTACTATTTTCTATTGGGACAAAAAAGCCTTAAGAATTGAGCTACATCCCCAACATCAACCCCAATCAAAATGCCATTCCTTAAGATATAAAATGTGAATAAAATACCATTCATAAAGATTCATTTCAATTTCTAAAATGAGCTGACTATACATCAAAATAGACAGGAATATTTATCATAAAACTAAATTATCCAAAATTCCACAAAATAGAGATAAGATATGATTTTCTACCATTTTCACTCCCATCCAAACTCCCTAAGGAAAAAATCTAAATTCCAGGTATTCAATATGAGAACTAAGAGATTTCCTAACCTGGAGAACACAGACCACAAACTTTATTTTCTTACACAAATGTTACCTGCTTTCGAGCATCTACATCAGCAGCATCTTCTACATAAGTTTCATCAATTTCACGGTCCTCTAGCTCCTTTTCAGCATTTTCTGGGAGAACAATCTCAAAGTCATTCTTGGGAGCAGGAAGGCCCATCAACCCTAAACGGAGATGCTCCCGAGATTCTCTTTCCTGTTGAAAATAAATGAGATCTTTTGAAGTCATATATGGATCAGTAAACAATCAGACTCAATGTGAGTTTCTCCAAATAGAATTAACTCAATGTTTATTTGATGAGTAGGAATTTCCAAACTCTTAAGGCTGTCCTTAATTAGAACATCCTAGATGTCATGTATAAAGAGATGATAATGGAACCCAAAGGACCTGATGAAGACGTCAAGTAAAACTAGAGAGAGGAAAGAGAGAAAGAAATGGGAAAGATTAGAGTCCAGGACAGCCTTGGAGTACAATCACAGATCAGGGAAGCACAAAGTGCAAAGAATACCATGGAAAAATGTCCTCTACATTACTACCATGGTATGGAAGGTTACTGTCAAATGTGAAACATCTGAATTTTTAATAAAAATCTGATACTGCTGGATTAGTCATAGGATAAAGCTAATGAATTATAAGACAAACTACTTCATATCTTTGAGACAAAAAAATTCAACAAGTCTGGAGTTAAGGTATGGTGAGATTACAAATTTTAAAAGTCAGATAGCGGTTAAGACAAAGCAGAGATGTAAAAAAAAAAAGGTACTTTGATAAAATTAATGTAGTCAAGGTTATGGGTAAATTAATAAATTGTTTTCTATTTCAAAGTACACCAATAATACTACATTTCTAAATTCATTCTGTGGCCTGAGAAGTAATCACTTGATAATTTAGTACAAGTAACCTATAACATACTGCAAAGGGGACCCAACCAAAGAAATAATCAAGTGAACTTGGAAGACAGAGTTGGAAACTAGTATATACACATGAATGTATTTATGTGCATGTACGCAAGACAGAAAGAGGGAAAAAGAAGGGGGAGGAAGGGGAGGGAGAGAGAGAGAGAAAAAAAGAGAGAGAGAGAGAATATTTATTAATCACTAATTACATAACAGGCACTTTAAGTGCTAAGTACTAAGGATACAGAGAAAGGCAAAGAGAGTCCCCACCTCAAAAATTTACAAGGAACTGACAGGGGAGACAACATAAAAGCAATTATGTGCAAAAAAGCCATATACAGAATAAATTGGAAATAATAAACAGAATCACTAGAATTAAGGGGAATCAGGAAGGGTTTCCTGTGGAAAGATGAGATTTTCCTCAGTGTCACGGGGTCACAGCAGGGATTGGAGGATGGATAGGGAGGAAGTAAAGTATAAGAAAGGTGGGGGATTGGGAGGCACACCAAGTTATAAAGGGCTTTGAATGCCAGAGGATTTTATATTTGGTCTTGGGAGGTTATTCCATGAAATGGTCAAATCTGCAAGTTCACTTTGATAAGTGAGTTGATGAACAACCCATCAGGCAAACCCATTAGCAGAAAAAGCAAAGTCCAAGTGATAGTGGCAATGTGAAGGAAGAGAAGATGTTACAAAGTCAACAAATCTCAGTCATAGATAGAATATGAGAGGTGAAAGGGAATAAGGAGTCAATGATGATGCCTAGGCTATACACCTGAGAGACTGGGAGCACAATGGGACCTTCAACTGTAATTAGCAATTTAGGAAGAGAAGAAAGTTTGGGGGAGAGGAAGAGTTCAGTTTTGACACTTTTGAGTTTAACAGGATGCAATTCAAGGTGTCCCAAATATAGTAGATGTAAGACCAGAAAAAGAAGCACTTATTGAGAATGATCTCAAATAGGTTGTACAAAAAGGGCAGAAGAGATAGGGGACAATAGTCTAGCCCCTTAAGACACCACTCTGTCATGCTCAACCCTATCTGAATCAACTGGGAAATAGTTTCAGTTGAACAATGAGATGAGAATCCAAACTTACGATCCTTAAGAAGACAGTGAGTAGAAAAGAAGTGAAAGCTTTCTCAAAAAATTTAACCACAAAAGGTAGGGAAAACATGGACAACAGTTAGTAGGGATGGATGAATCAAAAGGGTTTTTTGAGTACAAGGGAACCATGACACATTGGTAGGCCATAGGAGAGCAGCCAGTAGACAGAGAAAGACTGAAGCTAAGTGAGAGAGTGGGGATGGTGGAGGGGGCGACCTGCCGGAGAAGATGAGATGGAATGAAATAATTTTTGCACATAGAAGAGCTTATCTTGATGAGAAGGATCACTTCTTCATGTGAGATGGGGTGAACATGAAAATAGTGGCAGAAGGTTATCTAGGTGATATAAAATGAGACAAAAGGAGAAGAGGGAGGTCTTGGCATGAGGCTGAGAGAGTAATAAGAGGGGAACTATGAAAGGATTTGAGGAGGGATGAAAAAGTATGAAAGAGCTTGTGTGATGAATGGGATAGTAAGTTAATTAAGGAAGTATAAAAGAATATCTAGCCAGAGTGAATGCCCCATTAAAGTTGTATTACATGAATTGTGATTGCCCTAGTCAACACAGTTTCATGATTTCTCCAGCTTTGTTCAACAGCACATGGAAGATGGTGAGTGTGATCCAAGGCTGAAGCTTGGCAAAGCAAGATGGTTAATGAGGGAACAAGGGGTGCAAAACAAGATTTTGCATGCATGTTTGTCTGTTTGTGTATATGATTTTGAATCTCAGAAATAAGAGTTTGTAGCTTTTAAAATTTCTGCATAGCATGTCACAAAGTAACCAAAAGGATATCATAGATCTCACTGATAAATATTAAGACAATACCATCCATTCTTTGAGCTAAAATTATGTCAAGATTGGGCCTTTCCTAAAAGTATTAAATACAAAAACAAAGGGGAAAAAAAGACAAAAAATAAGATAAAAAGAAAACAAGTTTAAACAAAACATAACAGTTAGAAATGCAATGGACAAAAGGTAAAGTGAAATCCAATCCAAGAAGATATGTCATTATCTATAAGCATTTGTTGTACTATTGAAATCGAAAAAAAAAAACATGGTGATGTTCCCTTTTCAATTCCTTCAAAACATTTTCTGCTCTGGTTTCCAAATGCAAATTTTGAGATATATTTAATAAGAATGAGAAAGAGAAGAAAGTCCCATTTTACAAATTTATCCAAAACGTACTACTCACAAGTATGATGAAATGATGAAAAAAGATGAAAGAAAAAAGATGAAAATGGGATCGGTTTGTCTCTTACCATCTGCTTCACATATGAGGGATCATTATAATCTGCCAATCCCTCTTCAGGATTTATGTTTAATTTGTCCCTTAGAGGGGTTCTGCCTGGGGTAGTGCCAACAACTGGTTTAGGAGTCATCCCACCTCGAGGAGTCAACCCTTCAGCTCCATGAGAAGGAGTCCTGGCAAAATTAAAAACACAAGTAACACCATAATCTCACACTGTTGTGCTTTCTGAGTTCTTTCCCATATATTTCATAGGAAAAAGGAGAGAAGGTAGAAAAATCAGTATTTGCAAAATTAAAATTTCCCTTCTCAGTGTCAAATCAGACCTACAGAAGAATAAAAGGAATAAAGACTCAGTTACATAATTAAAATTACTGTTTCCATCTTTAAATTTTAATAAGGAAAGTTTTTAAAACAAAAAGGAAAATTTATACTAATAAAATGCAATATGTTATAGGTCTCTGAGAGCAAACCTTATAGTCCCTGAAAATAAGGATATTAATCACTAAAGAACATTATTCATTACCTCACAAACTTTAGTTTATATGAAGAAGGGAAATAACAACCCTTCCAAATCTTTCACAAAAGGTTTATGCAAGCTATTTAAGGGGCAACCAAAGAGTAGCTGACAGAGAGCTAGCCTTGGAGCCTTTACAAAGAACTGAGTTCAAGTACAACTTCTGCTACCTATGAACTGCATGACCAAGTCACTTAAAATTCTCAGTGTTCTTAGCAATCTAAGACTATAAATTGCAGAAAAAATACAGGACTTAATAAGCAGAAGGAGTTTCTTCTAAGAGCTCCCTGATTAATTAACCTTGTAAGGGTTATAATTAACCTTGTAAGTATACAACTGTCTGTGTTTGCAAAATCTGTCAACTTATAAAATAGTAACAGAAATATATTATATCAAGTAGCCATTAAGATAGCAAATACCTATGCTGATCAAACTAAATCTCAAAAGCAATTCTAATGAACCACAAGTTCCAATTCCTTTTAAAACAACATGCCCTTAGCTCTACAATCTTTCACTGAATTTTTTCTCCCTTAAAAGATAACCCATGTTCTCAAAAAAGTACCTGCATGATTCTAGATAAGTCACTTCTCCTTGAGCTTCAAAGTTCCTAATCTAAAATGGAATGATGATGATGTGTGCACTACCCACCTCCCCAACTGTCGTAAGGGAAGCACTTCATCCATTGCAATACAGTAGAGGTGTATAAGCTTTTTTGGAGTAGTTCACAAAATTCTTCGATTTTAGTAAAAGAAAACGACTATGAGAATAGGATAAAACATTCTGTAATTAAACTTTGGAGGATTACTTATGCATTTGGGTAGATACAGAAGCTGGGAAGATGAAAACTAAATGAGGTTGTTTTCATTCTGCATCTATCTCAATAAAATAAACAAATTGTCTAATTCTTAATATTTAGAGGATTTTTCTCTACTACAAACTTGTCCTATGATATGCTTACCATACCTGAATGGGGTAGACAAGACTGTGTTTGGTGTCTGAATGATCTGTCGTTGAGGAGTCACACCAGAGAAATCACTCTCATGCAATGGTGTATTAAGACCACCTTTCAGTGGGGTGTCCACATTGGTAAGAGCCATCAAGTTCTGTGCTTCCTATTTAACAAGAAGTTTAAATAAGCATGTTTCAAACAGACATTTTAGGCAATGTGAAGACGATTTAGAAGGTTCATATTTGTAGGATGCAAAAGCATCGTATTAACATAGTTATTGACATGAACAATTCTATCAAAATCTTTATGTTCAATTAGGAACCCTGGGATATGATTTCAATATTTTCTTTCAATCTACTACATACAACATCATAAATTTTGCAAAAAGTATTTTATCTTTCAAGTCGTGTTTTTGTGTCCTAACCTATAATAAACCACAAGCCAAAACTTTTACAAGTTGCCAGTTTACTTTGTAAAAATGTAAACATATTAAGAATTCAAGTGAACTAATATTAAATCAGAAGATGCACATTTAATTCCTCATTCTGGCTTTTTTAATTTTATCACTCATTTTTTGACCACTATCAAACAGTATTGTTCCTTGCTATTCCTCAACACGTCATCTCCAATCCAGAAGTCTTGTGCTGGCCATTCCACCTTCTTTGAAGGAACTTCCTCATCACCTCTACCTCTCAGAATCCCTTGTTTCCCTCAAGATCATTCTAGACATGAAGCCATTTCTGAATCATCCAGCAATTAGTTCCCTCTCTCCCAAAATTACTTCTACTTACTTTATAGATTCTTCATATACTTAAGGACAAATCTTCCTCTATGGGATGTCAGTTCTTTGAGAACAAGGATCATATCATTCCTGTCTTTGTATTCTTGCAGTTATCAGCATTTAATGAATGATGATGAATTAAAAATTTTTTAAGAGTTTTGATGAATCTGATCATTTTCTACCATTTGTAGATAACTGTACTGAATGTCAATTGCAATTTATGTGAACTGTTTAATTGATTCAATTCAAATTAAACACTTGCTGTCTATAGATACAGAAACCAAAAGACTGTGCTTAAGAAGTTTTGCTTTCTATTAGGGGAAACAATACACACAAAGAAAATAAAATGTAAAAAAATCCACAAAGTAATATCTGAGCACTAGCCAATAGGGGTTTTAAGAGAGGCTTCCTTTAGAAGACAGTTCTTGGGCTGAACTTTAAGGGAAGCTCAAGTGTCTATGAGGTTTGCAAACTTCAGAATCCCTAGACTGATCATTGCACTTTTAATTTTGTAAAAATAACCAAAATTCAACAGGTTCCCTATACCATAATATAAGTAATATACATTCTTACTCCACTTGACTTTTTCATATATTGATCATTAAAACAATCACTTTTTGAGTGGCCAAAGAGCTCATTAACAATCTAATGTAGTATTCAGAATTCCATGAAATCACCACAAAGTCATCTGAAAAAGGAACATGATCATAACATATGACATGAACCAACTGGCTGCAGGAGGGCCTCTAAGAATGAAATCTGTTGTACTAAGTCTTGCACTCAGTTAAATGAATATTTGTAATAATAAATTTTAAAAAACAAGAAAAACTTATTTCTTGTTTCTCTATACTTCTGATTCAACTATATGACTAAAGCTATGATCTCCTATAAAGTATCATCTATGAAACATTTATTCTTCTCATTTTCATCAGGGATATTCTCAAAATGTACACATACCATTTTATCACAATAACAAAAAGAAATTTTTACCCCCAACTTTCAGATTCTTCTAAGATTCAAAATGGTTATGTAAACTATAGAGGTCAACCTATTAAAAAAAAAAAAAAAAAAAAAAAGGCAGCAAGAGACTTGAATTCCTAGGGCTCCTGATTCCTGGCCCACATTCCCATACCCTATTGCCTTTCTTCTTTGAAGCCACAAACCCTACAAAAACAGTTGGCCAAAACTGTTGAATAAAAACTGTAAATTTGGATTTTTTTTAGTATTAAAATAAGTGTAATCATTTCAAAAGAAACAAATGAACAAAGTTCATATACTTTAAGTAAAACTAATTAAAAGATGTTTCTCTTTTAGAAAGTAAAATGGTAATTAAAATAATCTTTTTAAATCAATTAATTTTAAAATAACTAATCTTTTGATTTTTAGCCTGAACTAGACAAAAGGCAAGGGTCTATTAACTGTGATTTCAAAATCACAGCTATTTACCCAAAGACAAGGTTTCAAAACAAAAAACAACAAAAAACAAAAACATACCACTAAAGTATCATGCTCTATTTCATGACACAAAACTATCTATCTGTACTATTATACTGTACAGTATAAAGTAAATATACTTACCTGCAAAATTCGATCTTGAGCAGCTGGAGTTTTGGGTGTCCTCAGAGCAATACTATTGTTGGTAACATTATATTCAGACAAAAGAGTACTGGAAGCAGAATTCATTATGCCAGATTCCTCTGCTGTTTGACGTGCAATTTCACTTGCCTGGCCAACTTTTACAACTTCCTGAAGTTCTGCATCTGAAATCTGAAAGGAAGAAACCAAAAATCTAAGTAATATTCTAATTTTTAATCCCAAAACTAGCATAGCTTTAAATTTACAAGGATTAGTTCTAGAAGAGAACATGGAAACAAACAATATTTTGCCATTATTTTATCATTGCAGCTTTTTTTTTAAAGATTGTAAATAATTGGGAATTTATGGATGTAGATTTTTATTTTATTTGACTCTACATTTTATTAATGGTGCCTAAACTTACGTTTTTTTTCTGTTTAGTTCTAAAAGTTTTCAAATGATAACTCTCTCAAAATGCTTATTAATATATTTAGACTCATACATAAAGTTGGGTTTGGTTTTTTTGGATGCCTAGCTTAGGATTCTTAAACCAGGTATACTTGTGTTTTATTTTTTAATTTCACTTGTTATTAACACTTTTTTTTAAAGTTACAAATTCTCTCCTTTCCTCTCTACTCCCCACCCTTTGAAAAGACAAGCAGCATGCTATCAATTATACATGTGAAGTCATGCAAAACATCTTTCCATATTCCCCTCCCAAAAAAAAAGAAAAGGAAAAAAAGTAAAAATGTCATAAAGTTTTAAAGTAAACTAATCCACCAACTCTTTTATTTCACAGATGGAAAAATTAAGACTGAGTAAAATGACTTAGCTGATCACCCAAGTAGTTAATGATAAAGACAGTATTAAAATCCAGGAGTCTTTATAATTGGTGTAAGTACTGCAAACACATCTCTTCTGATGCTTAAGTTAGTATACTTTGCACTGTATCATACTAAAATATGACAGTTAATTCATGCTCCTCTAGCTGGCCCAAAAACCCAGTATACCCTGCTCATGTGTACATTTCTTTTCACTTGATTCTCAGGATTAAAAAATATGTATATCCTTCATTGACAAATTAATAGTAATTAAGTTCTCTTTTCACCCTCCAAAAGTATTCCATTTACCCTAGCTTTACCAATCACAGACTGAAAAGTTCCTGTCCCCTCTGCCTCATTCTAAAATGACTTATGCAGAGAAGGAATTTTATGGAGCTGAGAAATGGCTTTTTGATAGTTATTATTTTGAACAAAACGGAATTTTCCTTGGTGTTATGCTGCATTTCTAACCAACCATCCCTCAGATGAAACACCTCAATCAGAGACAGGAAGAATATGGAGAAGTTAACAGAGCCAGCAGGCCCACACCCCCACATCTTTTCAGATGAAGACAGAAGAAAGGCAAAACACTTTTCCAAGGATTTTCCAAGGATTCAAATCATGTTCTAAGGCTCCTGCAAGTCAAAACATTAGTCAAGCTGTGTGCATCTCTCAGGTCCACTGTATGGAAGGAAGTACCTGAAGCCAGAAACAAGTAAATATGTTTCTAGGGCTCATCAGACACCACAAAGTTATATAGTATTTCACAGGTAGTTCCATGATTCTTTTCCAGGAGTCTCCAAATTTAATAAAACAAACGAGAAGTTAAAAAAAAAAAATCGGTAAAATTCATGGAGCTTCCACTTTGGATATCTACCATACAGGCAGCAAACATGTAATGGTTAACATAATAATGTTAAAATGTTAAAATGCAATGGTAAAAAAAACATTTTGCAATTTACCTGAGGTGCAGGAAGTACTAATTTGCTTCTCTTTTTAGTAAATTCTGATACTCCACTGGTTTGAAGAATAGCTGATGGCAAATCAGATTCTTTTTTTCTTTTCAAATGCTGTTTGTCCTTCTTCCTATCTCTACTTTCCTTTTCACTGGAATGAAGTATTGAGGAGGGAAAAAAAAGGAGGAGAAAGGAGTTACATAATTTCCGTTGAATAGTGATACCAAAAGGCTGGCTGCCAAAAGTCAAAAAAGTCTGGAGTAATTTTTCCATCCTGATCTATATTGTTGTCAAACACCTAGTCAAATCAAGTCAACAAGCATTTTTTACTACATGCCAGACAATGTGCTAAGAACTGAAGATACAAAGGCAAAAGTAGTCCCTCTCCTTAAGGAGCTCACAGTCTAATCCAGAAAGAAGTCTTCTACGCTTATTTTGGAAAACAAAATTCAACCAAAACAAAAAATGAACCGCCCCCCCCCAAAAAAAATAAATTCTGCCACCAAAAAATATTTTTTAATAGCATAAGTGAAAAAGCTAAAATGCCACAAGTCAAGAACATTCCCATAATACACTCTCAAATGGATTTTTCTTAGAAAGGAAGAGGGTTTAGAGATACAATTTAATTGGCAAGGGCAATTCCTGAGGAGGAAACTCCATTTATCAATGCATTGTCAACAATTATTCTGCAACATATGGAATTAGAGTTGCCAGGATTGGAAAAAAATAAATGATTTCACCAGTTATAGAGACAGCAAATGTCAGAATTGGGACTTGAATCTAGTTGTCCTTCACTCCAAGGCCAATTTTTTTTAGCCAATATACAACACTGTCTCTCTTGATTTCTTTAAATGTGTCATTTTAGCAAGAATTAAACACTGTCAAGAAATTCACAAGACCAAAGATCTAGAGCTAGGACTAAAAGATAACATTTTAAAAATCAAGAAGCTAGGAATATGTTGCTATTGTTCAATCATCTCAATTAAATTCTATTCTTCCTGACCCCATTTGGAGATTTCTTGGCAGAGATACTGGAGTGGTTTGCCATTTCCCTCTTCAGCCTCATTTGACAGATAATGAAACTGAGGAAAACAGGGTTAAGTATCTTGCCTAGTTAACATAGCTAAGAAGTGTATGAAGCTAGTTTTGAACTCAAAAAAAAGATGTCTTTCTGACTCTAGGCCCACTGCTCTATCCACTGACTCACCTAGCTGCCCCAGGTAGGAATATAGAAGATCACAAAAGAGAGAGACAACTTTAATTATAGGAAATGAAAATAATTTTATAAGAACAAAATTAGAACAGCTAAGTAAGGAAAACTGTCAAAAAAAAAAACTTGAAAAGGAGAAAAACTTTTGAATCAAATAAGTATACATAGACATATATATTTCTGTATAATACAAAAAATAATAAGAGCTACTACCCAATTGATATGTAGTTGTATATGAATAAAGAATGAAATGAAAATGAAAAATTATTAATAATCACATCAAAGACTGATTCAAATAACTTACAATGAGAATTAAAACTATTACAAGAGCCTTGTGGTCTTCCTGCCTCAAGTCTCTTCCTTCTTCAATCTATTTTCCATTCAATTGCCAAAAGTAATTTCCCTAAAGCACAGATCTAACTATGCTACCCCTTACTTAATAAAACTCCACTGGCTCCCTATTATCTCCATGATTATAAATAAAATGCTCAATTTAATACCATTCACAACATGGCAGGACTTCTTATTCCTCAGAGAAGATACTCCATCTCCCAAAGTGAGTTTTTTCATTGGCTATCTCCCACACAGAAAATACTTTCCTTCCTAACCACTGTCTCCTGACTTCCCTGGCTTCCTTCAAGCCTTGGTTCAAATCCTACTTTCTGCAGGAAGTCTATTTCAGTGAGATCACCCCATGACCAAAGATTACCTTCTAAAATTATCTTCTATTTATACTACATCTCTTGAATATACATAGTTATTTGCATATTATCTCTCCCATTAAGTACACAGTGAGCCCCTTGAGGTCAAGAACATATTTTTGCCTTTATATCACCAACACTTATTACACAATGAGTACATGCTGTAAACTTCCTGACTAAACTACACATTAAAACAAACATGAGATTTCATCTCACACTTAGCAAATTGACAAAGACAAGAAAAGATTAAAATAGTGCTAGAAGGGCTGTGGAAAGAGGCACATTAATGTAATACTGGTATAGTTATAAACTGTTACAAACATTCTAGAAAGCAATTTGGAAAACAAATAAAGTTAATATAATGCCCAAATCCTTCCACAGTGATCCCACTCCTAGGCATGTATCTTAAGGTGGTCAATGATAAAAAGAAAAGGATCCATAAACACCAACATATTAAAAGCAACATTTTTTGTGCTAAAATAATGAAAATAAAGTGAGTAACCACAAATTGGGGAATGGTTTGAGCATAAGAGATAATGACTATAAAAAAACTCAGAAAATAATGGGAAGACTTTGTAAAGTGAGCAGAACCAGGAAAACAATACACATGAGTACAACAATGTAAATGGAAAGAACAAAAAAATGAAACTGAATGTTGTGTAATTATAGTGACCAAAGCAGAGAAGTGAATGCATGTCCCTCCCTCTCTTCTTTGCAGAGATAGGAGATGTAGAATACTGTCTAGGCAGTTCGGCTCAGATGTGATAACGATTAGTTTTGTTGAGCTGCTTCTATATTCCTCTTTCTTTAATTCTTTTACAAAGAACAGTTGGGTAGATTAGGGGTTTGGTGGTAAGAGATGTTTGTAAATGAAGGCAATAACAAGATAATTTTTAAAAGAAAATGGAGGTATGTTAATTATAGATATGAAATGTTACATATGATTTCAAATATGTTTGATTCAACTTGGAAAGATACTTTTTTATTTGTCGCTTAATTCATTTGGTTCTACTGTTAATGGTAAGGTTTTTATATAAGGTTTTAATCATTTTATCTGAGTGTCTTTTGTGATAGTACCATTTAATAATGAAAATTTTATTAAAAATTAAAAAGGCTACTCACGATCTTAACTCCCCATCAAGATCTTGTTGTCGTAATTTCTTAAAGTCAGCATCAAGTGCCTGATAATTTTCTTCAGATGTGTCATAAAAACCTGGAGCAGGCTTTTTTTCAAATGGAATTTCTGCATTATAATCTACTCCTCTTTTCTTTTTCCTTTTCTTCTGAATTTCTATGCCAGCTGCGCGAAGTTCTCTTCTCTTTTGGAGGGCAGCAAGGCGCCTGAGGAATCAGAAAATGTTAAGAGCAAATTTTCCTTCTAGAATTAAAAAGGAAAGGCATTTCCATAAAGTTAAAGAAAAAATCTAAAATTTAGAGAGGACTCTCTTGTTAATGAGAAGAGTTCCTGATGTCAGTAGTGCTTCATACTTATCAGTTAATTAATAGTCATGTCAAAACAGTATCAATGATCTTCTAATCATAAAACTATGAGTCATAAAACTATTATCCTTTTTATGAAACAAGTTAATATAGCATGTAGCTAGCAAAAAGTAAATTCCAAGCAATAAAAAGCATTATTTCTGCTATGACTTCAAAAACTCACCATTTTTGTAACTATACTGCTTATTCAATAGGAAAAAACTAGGATACCTTAAAGTATCAGGACAATGAAATTAAGAGCTAACAGTAAGAAAAGATGAACAATTCTTTAATATTCAAGAAATAGTGAAAAGAAGCACAACATTTTCAATGGGTTTATGAATATTTTGATTAACAAATAACACTCAGTGAAAAAAAAAACAAAAAGACAGACCTTGCTTCTTCCAGTTGTTTCTCTCTTGCTTTTCTCTTGGCCTTCTTTCCCTGGGTATTTGCCAGACGGGCTCTAGCTTCTGAGAGCATTTCAAGTTCATCTATGGGGGGTAGGGGAAATCCTTAATACCTCTCCCTCAGAAAAAGGAAGATACTAAGAACCTATGTAGTACAAATGATTCTTTCCTCTTGCATGAAATTTAATGACTTTCCTACATGACTGACCCTTTCTAAATACACTTTAAAAAAAAAAAGATTAAAATTAAACACCCAATACTCATGCAGAGATCCAAAAAGAGAATTTTTCAGTTTCATCATCAACTCATTATCACTAGTAAAATCAAGCACATACTAGAGGAGTAAATTGTTCATATTTCAAATATCTTTTCCCCTCAAGCAAATTTCCTTTTAATATTATGTCCCTTTATAGGTTTGCCCTCACTGTAAAATGTCATTACTAATGAGTTACTATTATGAATCATTTTGAAGATTTATATGTTTGTATAGAATTTAGTGCATATGTATAGCATTTTTAACTTTATCAAAGTATTCTCATCTTTATCATCTCATTGGCCCTCACAATAATCCTGTGAGGTAATAATATCTAGAATTTATATAGCACCTACTATGTTTCAAGTATTATGCTAAGTGCTATACAAATATTAGTCCATCTGATCCTCACAACGACGCTAGGATAAGTGAGCTATTCTCAAATGTCAAATGCATTTGCAAATTAGGGTTAAGAGACATTAAATTTCCCCCAAGATGACCTAACTCACTCACAGTTGAATTAGGAACAAGATTCAAATGTCCTAACTTCCCATCTTAACTTTTTCCCCACAATAACTATTGTTCCCTTGAAAACAATTAGATAAGCGTCACTGGTTAAAAGAGCAGTTAATTTGTGAAAGAAAACAAAAAATGGAAACCATTAAAGAAACAAGAAAGTATTAAAGAGAAAGAGTAACTGCCAAAAGGTTTCCAAGTTAAGAAAAAACTCCAAAGAGGTAAGTTAAAAAAAAGTCTGGTTGTCATGGGAAAACACTTGCCCTCATCCATATCAATTGGATCAGGCCTGGCTGGTTTCGTTTCTGGATTTGGATCAATCTCTCCAGGTTTAAGTTTTCGTGGATCATCTGCCGTCTCCTCTTCATTGTCTCTTTGGGCTGCTTTATCCCTGGAAAGAAGGAATTACATTACTTATTTTAAAAAATGTACACTTCCCACAGCTTTAAGATTCTATCTATTAAATAAGCCAAAATTAAAAGTTCTAAAAGAAAAAATAAAGAAGCCATGTCTCTTCACTAATTTCTTCCTGCTTTTGTCTATGAAAAAAATATAAGTATTCTCCACACTGCTATTTCTCTTTTAATTAAAAAAACTTTTATGAAATAAAAATTTCCTAGTTTATTTTTTTATGTTCTATCACTTGTTAAGAGGAAAATCTCCTCTCCCATAGTTGTGAATGATCCCTGATCTCATTCTCCTCTTAGCATTTTCATGATGTGAGCTTTTATATTGTGGTCCCATGTGTCCATTTTGAACTACTAACAGTACCCCTTTCTTTTTATCAAAAGCATCTTGCAAGAGTTATTTAATCAAATAGCCCTCAGTTCTGGGCATGCCTCTTCCATTCCTGCAGGGATGCTGGCAGAGGGGCAAGAAATAAAGCAGAGGTGGTGTTAAGAATTACACAATTTTCAGACCATTATTAAACCTTGACTGTTGATATTTTAAATATGAGATCCTTGTTCAATGAACAGATCAACAAATATATTCCTAGTGGAGCACAATCATATTAATCTTGGAATTCCTGCTATAAATTAGACTAGAAAAAGGAATTTGCAGCTAAATAGGTGGATGGCAAAGAAAGAAGCTGGCAGAGTAACTTTTATCATATACCTATAGGCAACAAGAAACATTATTTCATAGCATATTTGGTCATCAATTATTTTAAAACTAACACATATTTGCAAAAAAACTACCATGAAAATAATTGCAGCTTATGCACTAACATTGATTGCTGCCATTTAATGGTCAACAAATTCTACTAGTGGGATAAGAGTCTCTGAATCAAATCAATGTATGTTCAGACAGTTTGGTAACTTAAATGTAAATGTAAGAAAAGGTGAGAATGGGCTAGATACAGGGGAAAGCATGATTCAAGAGGAATGAGAGATGACAAAGACTGAAAGTTTACAGAAAAGTATTACACCTCTATTCAAAAAAATGAATCGACAGACACTGAATCTGCTGAGTACCAAATAAAATAACACCATAAAGAACAAAAATAAATTATATTTTGACATAAAAAAAATGCTGTTCATATGAATCAGTTCCCATTATACCTGAATCATCTATCTTCCTAATCAGACCATAAACTTAGCAGTTAAGATCAAGATGAGTGCAAAAGAAAAAAATCGAGAAAATTAATGGAAAAAAAGAGTGTGACTGAAAACGACTTAACACTGGAACTATTTAAACAATTATTTAAAATGAAAAACAGGAAATAACAGAAATTATACAGAAACCAAATGTAATTACTTGAAACAAGTTCAACCAATGTAAATTAATTGTCACAACAAAAAGAAAAAAAAAAAAGGCCAAACAAGGTCTTAGGAAACCTTAGACTTATTTGACAAACAGACAGATGGCTGCCAAAGGTAACAGTGCTACAAATACAAATAGGCAAGCTGTAACTGGACCTAAAACTGTATTATAAAGCACTGGTCATCAAAACCATCTGGTACTGGCTAAGAAATAGAATAGTCAATCAGTGGAACAGGTTAGGTTCACAAGACACAATAGTCAATGACTACAGTAATGTAATGTTTGATAAACCCAAAGGCCCCAGCTTCTGGAATAAGAACTCACTATTTGACAAAATTTGTTGGGAAAATTATAAATTATTATGGCAGAAACTAGACACTGACCCACACCTAACACCCTATACCAAAATAAAGTCAAAATGGGTTCATGATTTAGACATAAAGAATGATACTATAAGCAAATTAGAAGAATAAAATGACAGTCTACCTCTGAAGGAAGGAATTTGTGGCCAAAAAAAAAAAAAATCTAGAGTACATTATGAAATACATTCAAGGGTTCTTATAAAAGGCTCATTTCTAAACTATATAGAGAATTGACTCAAATTTATAAGAACACAAGCCATTCTCCAATTGATAAATGGTCAAAGAATATGAACAATTTTCAGATGAAATTGAAACCATTTCCAGTCTTATGAAAAAATGCTCTAAATCACTACTGATCAGAGAAATGCAAACTAAGACAATTCTGAGGTACCATTACACACCTCTTAGATTGGCTGAAATGACAGAAAAAGATAATGATAAATGTTGGAAAGGATATAGGAAAATTGGGACACTAATATATTGTTGGTGGAGTTGTGACCTGATCAAACCATTCTGAAGAGCAATATGGAACTATGCCCAGATGATTATCAAACTCTGCACATCCTTTGATCCAGCAGTATCTCTACTGGGCCCAAAGAGATCATAAAAAAGGAAAAAGGACCCATATGTGCAAAAATGTTTGTGGCAGCCTTTTTTGTAGTGGCAAGGAACTGGAAAATGAGTGGATGCCCATCAGTTGGAGAATGGCTGAATAAGTTGTGGCATATGAATGTTATGGAATATTATTGTTCTATAACAATCAGCAGGATGATTTCAGAAAGGTCTGGAGAGACTTACATGAACTGATGTGAAGTGAAGTGAAAAGAACCAAGAGAACATTATACAAACAACATGATAATGTGATGATCAACTCTGATGGACATGGCTCTTTTCAACAATGAGGTGATTGAGGCCAATTCCAATAGACTTGTGATGGAGTCATCCACATTCAGAGAGAGGACTATGGGAATTGAATGTGAATCACAACATAGTATTCTTACTTTTTTTGTTGTTGTTTTTCTTTGCTTATTTTTTGTTTTCTTTCTCATTTTTCCCCCTTTTTGATCTGATTTTTCTTGTGCAACATGATAAATGTGTTAATATGTATAGAAGAATTGCACATGTTTTACATATACGGGATTATTTGCTATCTAAAGGAAAGAGTGGAAGGAAGGGAGAAAAAAATTGGAACACAAGCTTTTGCAGGGGTCAATGTTGAATATTGAAATATATTTTGAAAATAAAAATCTAAACTGATGCTGAGTGAAACGAGCAGAACCAGGAGATCATTATACATGGCAACAACAATACTATATGACGATCAATTCTGAGGTCCATGGCTCTCTGCAACAAAGAAATGTCTCAAACCAGTTCTAATTGTTCACTGAAGAACCATATACACCCAGAGAGAGGGATATGAAATATGGACCACAACGTAACATTTTCATGACCTCTATTGATGTTTGCTTGCATTGTGTTGCCTTTCTCTGGTTTTCTTTTTTTTCTTGTAGAGAGGATTTTTCTTACACAACTTGTCAACTATTATTACATTATTAACATGTAGTGGACTTCCTGCCATCTAGGGGAGAGGAGGGGACTGGGGGTAAAAGTTGTAATGGAGAGCTTTGTAAAGATCAATGCTGGGGAACTACCCATACATATGTTATACAAATAAAAAGCTTTAATAAAAAAAAATAAAAATAAAAATAAAAAAAAATAAAAATAAAAATCTAAACAAAAAAAGAACAGACAAAAATTTACAAAAAAATAATGAAGAGAATCATCTCATGAAGTAGTGGAGAGTAAAACCACTTCAAAGTTTGGCAAGATATCTAAATAAGCCAAATCATCCCAAAGGATTAAAGTAGAAAGAGAACAGAAACATTACAAAAATGGAAAAGAATTACAAAAGCCATTTTAACAGTGTTCTCTTTCCCTCAAGGATTAGTAGCTCTAAAGAAAACAAAGATGAGAAAAAGGCAAATGTATATGTGTGCATATGTGTGTAAGAGAAAGAGAGGAGGGAAAGAGGGGGAGAGAGCTGTCTGTGCTGGAGGGAAAGTAAATTGAGGGACTGATATACAAAGTATCTGAGTGAGGTGAATATGTAAAAGGTATGGAAAAAATTTCAAATCTAATACCCCAAAAAGGCAATTAAGAGAATACCAAGATACAAACCTCATTGATATAAAATCTTTGAGAGTCATCAACATATGAATCAAGGACATCCTTGATGAGGGAATAAGCAGGCTTTTAAGTGAGCAATCTTAAACAATAGACCATATATTATCATTTCACAATTAACTGAAAGATGTAAAGAATATATGATTTCATTGTGTTTGTGTAGCCAAGTGAAAGACTTTACAGTCGTTTCTAATAAATTTTAAATTAATAGATCCATTGAAATCTGATTTTTGTCATACAGTGTGTGAGCTATTCCCTAACAACTTTGAATCAGAAAGACAAAATACTATCTTAACTGATTCTTTTACATGTCCTCCATCTATGTCAAAAAATGTTCAAAAATTTTTGGAAGATATAAACAGAAATTCCCATTTGATAACCCTCAACTATATAAAAGGGACACATATGTTCTTTAAAGGTATTCACCGCTATGATGGAGATTCAACACATAGTCCTTGTCAAAAAAGGATTCCCTGTAGATGTGGTTAGGTCTTGCAGATGCTCCTATTTGTAGATGACACTGAATAGATTAGGGCCTCCCAAAAGAGAATTATAATCTCTTGATGAAAATTGGTCTGTTCATCCACACAGAAAAGACCAATTGCCAGAATTTCAACAAGATTTCAACAATCGCACAAGTACACTGGAGAGATGGTCCAATGGTATGTATATCTTGGACAGGCAAGACAGATGAACTAGTTAGGTCCAGAGTTAAACAGGAAAAGGAGAGCAAAATGAATTACTTTCAAGAAATTGCAGAGCTCTTTTACTGATCCAGGAGTTCCATGAAAGCAAAGACCAATTTTTTCAATTACTGGTGTTCAACTTGTTGCTATGGTACTGCAGGACAAATTACAACTGCATTAGAAACTCTAAAAATGAACTAAAAAAATCACAGAAGGCAATAGAAAGGCACATGATGGGTGTTGTTGTAAGGTGTTGAATAAAACTAATAAGGAACTCTGAAGAAGAAAAAAAGACATCATATCTGTGGTATATGAAGATAATGGATTATTATTGCTCTATAAAAAAATGAACAAGCTAATTTTAGAAAGATCTGGAAAGATTTACATGAATCGATTCTGAGCGAAACAAGCAGAACCAGGAATACATTATTCACAATAACAACAAGAATGTGCAATGATTAACTATGAAAGACTTGATTCTTCTCAGTAATTCAGTAATCCAAAACAATCCCAATAGACTTTGGGCAGAAAATGCCATCTGTATCCAGAAAAAGTACGAGATTGAATGAAAATGCTATGTTCACTCCTTTTTTCTGTTTTTTTTTCCTTTCCCAGTTTTTTTCCTTTTGTTCTGATTTTTCTCTTGCAACATGATTCATAAAGCAATATGTGTTAAAATAAATTAACTAATTAAAAAAGGAAAAGAAAACCATCACTTGATAGGAAATGAAGAAGAGTTGGTCATATAGAAAGAATAAAGAATTAAGAAGTAGACAACCAGAATGCTCCTCTGGTACCTTGACGATATCATAACAAAATGAGGAAGGTCTCCAACATGATGAGTATATCCCCTATGATGAGTTTTTGAAAGAACATGAACAAGAATCACATAGGCTGGACAAGCAGAGATGGGTTGTATGAGAAAGGACTTGAACCAAATTTTCCTGCACTGTAAGAACATCTCACTATCTACTACTCCATAATGTGGTTTGTAGTAATTCTGAACAAATTTTTACGCAAAGCACTCTGTAAACCTTAAAGGACTAGGTTAGCAATTAGCTAGTATTAGCTTTTAGATATGATTATTATTTCTTGGTTTTTGTTAATACTAAAGAAAAGCTATGAGTTTGTGAATTTCTTTTTTCATCCTGAAACCTTACTGAAATGAACATCTTAGTTTCTTCACTGATTCCCTGAGGTTTTTTATATAACCATGTCATCTGCAAAAAGACAGTTTGTAATATCTTTATGCCTTTGATATTGTTCTCTTATCTTATTGTACAGCTAGCCCTTCTAGAATTACACTGAATAATAGTGGAGAAAGCCAAGTATCCTTGCTTTACGCCTGCTAGTGTCTGGAAACCTTGTTTTAAGAAACATGAAATCACAGAATCAGAGAATGGGAGGGTGGAAAAATATATCAATAGTCATCTAGTCCAACCTATAATATAAAGCACAATTGGTCATTCCATCTAACCTGAAGACTTCCGAGGTAAGGGAGACATCACCATCTCTTAAAGTAGCCCATTCTATTTCTGAAAAGTTCTGACAGGAAGTTTTAATTGACATGAAGCCTAAAAATGCCCTCTTGGCAACTTACATCTTTTGCTGCAAGTACTCACCTCTATGACCAAACAGAACAAATCTAAACCTCCTTCATGTAACAACCCTTTCAGCAACCATATCCCCGAGTCTTAACTTCTCTAGGCATCCAGAACTGGATAGAATACTCCAGATAAAGTCTAACAAAGGCAGAGTATGGTGGAAGTATCACCTCTCTTTTTCCTGGAAGCATTGTCTTTCTTAATAAAGCCAAGGTCACACAATCTTTTTTGGCAGACACAGTGTTCTGCTGACTCACATTGAGCCTTCAGTTCCCTAAAGTGTCCAGATCTTTTTCAGAATTGCTATTTAACCATATCTTTACCACCCTGGACTTCTGAAACTGACTTTTGTGTACCCAAATGAAAGACTTTACAGTCGTTTCTAATAAATTTTAAATTAATAGATTCATTGAAATCTGATTTTGTCATACAGTGAGTGAGCTATTCCCCAACAATTTTGGGTTATTAGCAGATTTGAAGATCATACATCTATTTTTTCAAATCACTGATAATAACTGAACAGGACAAAGTCAAAAACACATCCCAGGAACTCTTCCCTCCTTTTAAATCTTTGCTAAAATCAAGATAACCTATATGTTATCCATAACATTCCCCTTATCTACTACTTTAGAAATCCCAAAAAATATGCATATTTTTTCACATATTTTAAAAAATGCCTTTTCACAGCTATGTGTTTTTAAGAGTTTTTATGATGAATGCCATATCTTGTCAAAAGTTCTTTCTGCATCTATTAAAATAATCACATGGCTTTTGTTATCTCTGTTGCTGAAATGATGAATTATATTCATTTTTCCTAATGTTGAGCCATTCTTGCATCCTTAGTATGAATCTAAATTGTTCATGATGAATTACTTTCTGGATATATATTTTTTTTTAGTTCCCTTATAAGAATTTATTTAAATTTTTTGCATTAATGTTCTTTAGTGAGAATAGGTTACAGTTTTCTTTCTCTGAAGCCATAAGTTTTTAAAGTAAAATCTTTTCATGGTTATGGTCACCCTCTTTCAAGAGGATCAAGGAAAGGCTATGTTACTCTTCAAATCACTTAAAAATCACTAAAAAGGCTATCCTTTTAAGTTCCCTTCCACAGAGAGACAAATCATGAAGACATTAACCTAACATTTTTAAACAGTAGGAGAAAAAAAAGGATTGGAACTGTTGACCCAGAACCCTGTCATAGCCTAAGGTTAATGATTTTGTTATATACTATTTCCTTCTTCCCTAAACAGAGCTCTCAATCATCGTGATTCCAAGGTGTCCATTCAGACTTGATTCTTAAAATAAGAATTAGAGTAGAATACATAAATTATAAAAAATAAATAAAATAAATGTATAGAATCTTACTATTCCCAAGAAATTTTGAGGGGAAATTGATTTTTGTTCATGTGCTTAAAAAATATTTCCATGTTAAGAGTAACCATAGCTTTCAAAACCTTATCCTAGTGAAATTTAGCAAATCTTTGAGATGTCCTTGAGAGGACTTCAAAATTTGAATATACTGCATATGTTACTACAAAATCCAAGTTGGAATTCAACTAATAAAGCAAATATTAAAGAACTTCAAAGAACTGTGCCTATTAATCTAAGGACTAATAGAAAACACAATTTTATGTGCTATTTTTTCCTGTATAATTTTTCTTCAATTTAACTGAAATCTGAGACAACTCACCCTCCTCATTAATTCATGTTAGCAGATGGCAAGCTTAAATCTAAATAACATCAGGCTACTGACATCAATTTTATCCATTAAAGAATTTTCTTATAAATTAACTCCTTTTACTTTTATTCAGATTTAAAATTATTTATCATCAAAAGAAGTAATCCAAGATTTTCTTCAACATTAACTGTGTATGATTTAAATGCTATAGGTTTTCAGGAGATCATTATACACAGCAACAATACTATATGATGATCAATTCTGATGGACATGGCTGTCTTCAACAATGAAATGTTTCAAACCAGTTCCAATTATTCAGTAAAGAAAGCCATATACACCCAGAGAGAGGGATATGAGATGTGGACCACAACATAATATTTTCATGCTCTCTATCGATGTTTGCTTCCATTGGGTATCCTTTCTCAGAATTTTTTTTTCTTATAGATACAATTTTTCTTGCACAGCAAGATAAGTGTGAAAATATGTATACATATATTCGACTTGTCAAGTATTTTAACATAACATGTAGTGGACTTCCTGCCATCTAGGAGAAGGGAGGGAACTAGGGAAAAATTTGTAACGGAAAGCTTTGTAAGGATCAATGTTGAAGAACTACCCATATGTTTTGCAAATAAAAAACTTTAATAAAATAAATAAATAAATAAATGCTATAGATTGGTTTGTTTGGTTTTTTTCATAGACTCACTCACAGGAGAAATTCGTAGTGTTCCAAGCACTGTGCAGCTGTCCGCCCAATGATCGGAGCAATGGTTCTCCACTGGGTTGGCATCAATTTGGCCAGATGTAAAAGCTTTTCTTCTTCCTCCCTAGACCATTCTGTTTTTTTAATGCTTGGATCCAGCCATTCATACCTGTCACAAAGAAATGTGTTATTACATGGATTAATTCTTTTGTACCCTTCATGGACCCCTTTCTTGTCCTAAAAGCATGCTGCAAATTATCTTTTTCCTTTCCCTTGAGGCTACCTCTTTTTTATTATCATATTAGTGTCTCTAATAATTCCCTATCTACTCTGAGAGCTAGTAAATTTTGCTTTGCCCTTTCATCATCATTGTTGAAGCCACTTTGCCCATAAGGTTCCACTCAGGGTCAGGTTTCCCCATTTGTAAACACTCCAAGATGTATTTCGGATATTACAGGTTATTTTGCTTTAAAATGTATTTTTATATATTTAAACATATTCTATGAAACAAGAGTATTTTTCACTGGAATAGTGGGACTGAAGAGGAAATTTTCCTAATGTCAAAACTACACGTTTAGTTGGGAATCTATTTCTAAGCTCCTTGTTACTTCCACTTATGCTTTAAAGTTTCCAAAGTCTTGAAACATTCATTCTACCCTCACAGGTCTATGCCATAGGGCAACTATACTTATTCCAACTTGCTGGGAAACTGAGGCCCAAATATGTGTAGTGACTTGCTCCAAGTCAAACAAGTTCATGAGAAGACCAGAACAAGAACCCAGTTTTCCTGACTCTCAGATCTTTATACCACACCCTAATTCCAGCTCTTTCCTTAATTAAATTAAAAGAACTGCCATGTGTCCCCCATTAACACTAAGTTCACATTAAGTTTTTTCCAACTTCCCCTCACTGACTTGCACATACCATCTGGCCTTGCACTGTTTTGCTGATTTCCTATGCAACAGTGAAGCAATCCGAGACCATTGGTTCTTCCCATATTTCATTACCGCCGCTTTGAGAATTTCATCCTAAGGAAATGAAGAAAAGGATATAACAACAAAAATTATTTCTCACTAGAAAGAATCAATGCAGCAGGTTTCTAAGATTTTCCAAACAAGGTTAGAGAACACTCCTTCTTCCCCCCCAAAAAAGGAGGATCGAGAATTATGGAACTGCAAAAGAACTGGAAAAATTAAGTGATTCAATGATTTCATACCAAGGCCAAAAAAGTGATTCCCAAAGTCACCTGGCTGACACCTGGCAAAACTAGTACTAACTCTTTTGACTCTTCCATCATGTCTTTTTCCACTATACCACAGTGGACAGAAAGTTGGACATGTAGTCCAGTAGGCTTAGATTTACCACTGACATTCACTCACTGTGTTAGTAACAAGAAACCTAACCTCATTTCATTTTCTTCATCAGTAAAGTGGGGATAATATAGTATCCATTTTGCAGATGAGTAAATATAATTCACTTGGCAAACTTTAAACCATTATATAAAGCTTATCTATTGCTATTATTACTACACTGGCTTAATATTTCTACTATGGGCCTGGGCCTGTAACTTCATGGATGATCAAAAAGGCATTGTTATATCTTACTGAGAAAAATGTTTAAATGTAAATCCCCAATTAACATGTACATTTATCATGTATATATACCACACCATGCTAATAATCACATGCATTATAAAATTTACCCAAAAATAGATATTTCCAAAGGACAATAAAGATTTAATAATATCTGATCATAAAACAGAGAGCCACTCATGTGTACCAAGTAGGGAAGTGATATAGTCAGACCTATACTTTTGTTTAGATCAAACTGGAAGTCCCTTAAGTATCTCAAACTCAACATATCCAAAACAACACTCCTATTTACTCAAGTTTCTCTCTTCTTCCCAGACTGTCAAGGAATCCATTAGTCTGGCAATGTCATCCTGGATTCCTCATTCTCACTCAGCTCACAGAGTGACTCCATCACGAAATCTTGTTGCTTCTACCTTCACATAGCTTATAGAGAACATATTCTTTCCATCCTCATTATCTCTCATCTAGACTATAATAATAATCTTCTAATTGGTTTCTCAGTTGGTACCCTCTCCCCATTCCAATTCATACCTTACTAAGCAGCTGAGATAATTTTTCTAAAGTATATTATGGAGGTAGCTAGGTAGTGCAGTGAATAGAGTACCAGACCTGAAGTCAGGAGGACCCGAGTTCAAATTTGACCTCAGATACTTAATATTTCCTACTTCCTAGCTGTGTGACTCTGGGCAAGTCACTTAAACCCAACTGTCTTGTTCCTACCCCCCTCCCAAAAAAAAAAAAAAAAAGAAAGAAAGAAAAAAAATTAAAATATATTATGACCTTGTCACATTCCTGTTCAATAAGTTCTAAGGGATCTCTATTACTTCCAGGATCAAATCCTTTGTTTGGTATTTAAAGTTCTGGATAACCTGGATCCTTCCTACCTTGTTATAACTTATCTTCCCTCCCACATGTGCAAAAATATAGGAGCCCTTTTTGTAGGGGCAAGGAAATGGAAACTAAGTGGATGCCCGTCAGTTGGAGAATGGCTGAATAAGTTATGGTATATGAATGTAATGGAATATTATTGTTCTATAAAAAAAGATCAGCAGGATTATTACAGAGAGGCCTGGCGAGACTTATATGAACTGATATTAAATGAAGTGAGTAAAACCAAGAGAACATTAAACATCGCAACAACAAGATTATGTGACAATCAATTCTGATGAACATGACTCTTTTTAACAATGAGATGATTCAGGCCAGTTCCAATAGACTTGTAATGGGAGAAACATCCGCATCCAGACAGGACTGTGGGGACTGAATGTGGATCATAACATAGTATTTTCACCTTTTTTATTATTTGCTTGCTTGTGTTTTTCTTATGATTTTTCCCTTTTCATCTGGTTTTTCTTGTGCAGCATGATAAATGTGGAATATGCTTCAAACTGTACATGTTTAACTTATATTGGACTACTTGAAGTCTAGGGGAAGGGGAGGTGAGGAGGGAGAAAAATTTGGAAAACAAGGTTTTGAAAGGGTGAATGTTGAAAACTATCTTTGCATGTATTTTGAAAAATAAAAATGCTATTATTACAACAACAAAAATAAAAATAACTTATCTTCCTTGATGAAAAGTCAAGAACTGCATAGAAATTTTTCAGTTCAAACAAAAGAGTTAAGAGAAATATAAAAAGGTAAATATAAATGAACAACCATAAGGGACTAGATAAGAACAGACTGCTTATATTCTAATGGCTGGAGATAATGTACGTCTCTTCAGAGCCCAATCATTTATCAGGCGTCATTAAGAAAGCCCAATTAGACAAGATATGGAAGTGGTTTTGTTATTTCTTGATAATCTTAAAGAGAAGAATAGAAAAATTTGGAGTGAGGGAAGAAGGAAGTTCTCTCACATTAACAACATGTACAAGCAGCCATTTATATAAATAAGGAGATTCTCCCCCCTCTTTGTGGGGGGAGCAACTGATACTTGAACCTTGCTCTCATCTAATTCCTTCCAAAGATGAAAGAATAAACACATACATATATACATATGTACACACACAGAAACAAAAAAATATATATTTTATTCAACCGGGAAAGAGAAAAGATAGGGAAGGGAAGGTTGAAGGTTAAGGAGGAAGAATAGGTTTTTTTTTTAAATAAAGTTTTTTTATTTTCAAAACATATGCACAGATAATTTGACAATATTGATTTTTGCATAGCCTTGTGTTTCAGATTTTCTCCTCCTTTCCTCCATCCCCTCCCCTAGATGGCAAGCAATTCAATGTATGTTAAAAAAGTATATGTTAAATTCAATATATATAAACATATTTATACAATTCTCTTGCTGCACAAAAGAAATCAGATCCAAAAAAACAAAATAAATGAGTAAGAAAGCAAAATGTAAGTGAACAACAATAAAAAGAGTGAAAAACGTTATGTTGTGATCTACATTCAGTTCCTACAGTCCTCTCTCTGGGTGTAGATGGCTCTCTTTATCATAAGATCATCGGAACTGGCATCAATCATCTCATTGTTAGAAAGAGTCACGTTCATTAGAATTGATTGTCGTATAATACTGATGTTGCTGTGTACAAATAATCTCCTGGTTCTACTCACTTTCCTTAGCATCAGTCCTTGTAAGTCTCTCCAGGCCTCTCTAAAATCATCTTTCTGATCATTTCTTATAGAACAATAATATTCCATATCATTCATATACCATAACTTATACAGCCATTCTCCAACTGATGGGCATCCACTCAATTTCCAGTTTTTTACCATTACAAAAAGGGCTGCCACAAACATTTTTGCACATGTGGGTCCCATTCCTTCCTTTAAGATTTCTTTGGGATATAGACCTACTGCTGGGTCAAAGGGTATGCACAGTTTGATAACTTTTTGAACATAGTTCCAAATTGCTCTTCAGAATGGTTGGATCTGTTCACAACTCCACCAACAATGTATTAGTGTCCCAGTTTTCCCACATCCCCTCCAACATTCATCCTTGTCTTTTCCTATCATCTTAGTCAATCTGAGAGATGTGTAGTAGTATCTCAGAGCTGTCTTAATTTGCACTTTTCTGATCAATAATGATTTAGAGCACCTTCTCATATGATTAGAAATAGTTTTAATTTCTTCATCTGAAAATTGTCTGTTCATATCCTTTGACCATTTATCAATTGGAGAATGGCTTGAAATCTTATAAATTTGAGTCAATTCTCTAAATATTTTAGACATGAGACTTATGAGAACCCTTAAATGTAAAAATGATTTCCTAATTTACTGCTTCCCTTCTAATCTTGTCTGCATTAGTTTTGTTTGTACAAAAACTTTTTAATTTAATATAATCAAAATTATCTATCTGGTGTTCAATTATGAGTTCCAGTTCTTCTTTGGACACAAAGAACTTCTTTTTCCACAGATCTGAGAGATAAACTACCCTATGTTCCTCTAATTTGCTTGTATCACTCTTTATGTCTAAATCATGAACCCATTTAGATCTTATCTCGGTATGTGATGTTAGATGTGGGTTAAGGCCTAATTTCTCCCATACTAGTTTCCAATTTTCCCAGCAGTTTTATCAAATAGTGAGTTCTAATCCCAAAAGCTGGGACCTTTGGGTTTGTCAAACAATAAATAGATTGCTATCGTCATTGCCTATTTTGTCCTATGATCCTAACCTACTCCATTGATGGACTTACAGAAGAGTAGGATATATAAACTAAGGATATATAAAATATTTCTAGCTCGTTTTGAAGTGACAAAGAATGGTAATCTGAGGGTGTACCCATAAATTGGGTATGAATGAATAAGCTTTGAAATGTGAATATAATATATTATTGTGCTATAAGAAATGAATGAGATCATTTCATAGAAATCTAGGAAGACTGAGATAAAATGATGTAGAATACATCCAAATAAAACCAAAACAATTTATATGACAATATAGAAAGACTAACAATCTCAAAGAATTAGGAACTCTGATCAGTGTAACAACCAATCATGATTTCAGAAGATTGATGATGAATCATGCTATTCAACTCCAGACCGAGAAATAAAGTATTCAGAGCAGAATATTGTGGGTGGGTGGGTGTGGGGAAGGATATAGAAGATGGCTAATGCAAATCAGCACTTGCTGTGCAATTTATACAACTTATAGTCTTGGAGAATTACTTAGAGCATTGAAAAGTAAATGACTTGCACAAAGTCAAAACAAATATATGTCAGATATGACTTTCACGCGAGTTTTCCTGACTCTGATACTAGCTCTCTTATTCATATGCCTTGTGTATTCTGCACTAATTCTGCACTAATGATGAACAAAAAGTTAGATTTAAAAGAATCCACTAAATCCCCAAATTTGCTCAAAAGTATATTAAACTTTCCCCTAACACACCATCCCCTAGAGACTATAAAGCTCCCTGACAGAAATCCTTTTTTATCCAGACTTCTCTTTTATCATCCCCAACAGCTAACAAAGTTTTACACAGTTAACACAGGAGAATTGTTGAATAGGCAGCTTTCCTATGTTATCCTACACATTCTATTCACTGGCTGCACTCCAGAATCCCAACTCCAGTAAATGAACCCAAATGTTCTGAACCTTAGCTCTCAACTAAGATGTAACCATTTCTATCCTCATGAGCCAAGTTCACAAAATATCCTGTGTGAACTATGATATTAACTCCTATAGTTTCTTCTCTATTCAATTTTTCAGAAAACTATCCAAATAACCTTCCCAAGATTTAATCATATCACTCCCTGCTCAAAAAACCTTGCCTACTGTATATAAATGCAAAAATGTGCTATTTTACTCCTATTACTAACTAGGGTACCAGAAAAAGGGATAATCAACCTGAAGAAGAGAAAGTTCATCAGGACAGCATGATGATGATGATGATGTGATGTATTTGCTACAAATACATCACAGGAACAAGATTTACTAGAGGAGGAAATATCAAAGGCAGTATAATACATACCCCTTCTTTTAGAGATGAGAAAAGTGAACCTCAGAAATACTGACTAGCCCAATATCACAAAGATATTAAGCTTAAGATTTGAACCTAGGTCCTCAATCTATCTGAAACTGAATTGCTCCCACTTGAAGAAAAATAATGGACAAAAAATGCAGAAAGTGACATTTTCTATCATGGCCAATATGTAGATCTATTTTGCTTGACAATGTTTATCTACTACAAAAGAGAGTGACAGCAATAAAGAAAGAAAAAAAGAGAGAAAAAAGAAGGAAGGAGCCATTGGAGAATAAAAAAATAGAGAAAATAGAAGGTTCTGAGTCTAAACATAGAAGAGGACAACTTTGAAACTAACAAACTGAATTTATATTTTTTAAAAGCTATAAGCAATATTTGCAGTTTTATAATCTTTTTTGTTTGTTGAAAGTGTTCCTATTTTTTGATGATTGTCAAGTTCAGAATAACAAAAAATTTTTAAATGTCATAATTTGAAAGAATTAGATTTCATTCAGAAAACACAATCAAGTACAATCAGTGAAAATACAAAAAACAGATAGGTGATACAATACATAGAATCCTGCACTTAGAATCAGTAGAACCTAAATTCAAAATCTACCTCAGACATATCACCTATGTGCCCCACCCACCCACCCTGGGCTAATCAGACAGAAGCAAATTCATTTAATTAAAAGAAAATAATAACAGTATCCTCCTCGAAGAGAGGTAGTGAAGATCAAATGTAAAGCACTTTGCAAACACTACAGAGATAGGTAAGTGCTGGCTATTATTATTATTACTGAGTTGACAGAAGACAAATTTCGGTTTCACATAAGGAAAAACTCCTTAGAAATTAGTCATTTAAAATGACAATTGGGTATCTTGGAAGGCAATGAGTTTGATCTCTGCAAATTAGACTTTTCAAGTCTAGGCCTCAATTTCCAAATAATAACAGTCGGATTCCATGACTCTAGAATCTATAACCTATGTTGCGGTGGGAATCTTTTTTTTTTTTTTTTCAGGTCATGAGTAGAGCCAAAGTGGCACTGAGATCCCCTTCAAACTCTCAAAAACCTATGATTCTATAAAAAGCTTCCTGGAAGGTGTCGCTTAATTTGGGCTTTAGAGAATTAAAAAAAAAAAATCAGCATTATATGATGGGTAGGAAGGGCATTCCAGGAGAAGGAACAGTAGGAGCAAAGTCACCGGGGGTGGGAGGATGGGTGCAGGATGTTCTGGATAGAGCGCTGCCCAGTTATCCAGTTTTGATTGTATCGTAGACTGCATGGAAGCAAGGAGATAGTCTTGCAAAGGCGGGGTGGCGCCAAATTATAAAGGGCAAGTGGAAGCAGGGGGAAAGCACACAGACTGAGACCCCAAAGTCCCTTCCAACTTTATACACTCTAGGATTCTGATCACCCCCTCCCCGCTCCCATAGCTGCTCTAACAGCAAACGGCGCATGCGCACACACCACTGCAGGAGGCCAGGGAAGGTGTCAGGAAGATGAAACTCACCTCTGTATTCCTCCATACACCCCCTTTAATCATAATCCGAGGCATCTTGGCGAAAAGATGAGAGATTCGGCAATCAGCCGAAGCGACCAGGCGAACACTGAAATGGCGTAGCGGTCGCCGAACCAAAACCGACCCTTCTTCCCAGCACGACCTTCGGCTTCAGAGTGTTCTGCGCAGGCGTAGGGAGGAGGTTAGTCACGCGAGATTACCGGGTCGCTGGGACTAACCCAAACAAGGTAGACAGATTCCCGGTCAAAGCGCCCGCCTGTGCGAACTGACATGCAGGCACATAAATAACTGGAAGAAATATCTTCTTCCGGATCGATCTGCGGTTGCGTGGATAGAGGACGGGGAAAGAGGGCAGTGGTATTCTTAGCGCCATCTGATGGCAGGAGGTGCGTCATATAAGGGAAAGTTAGTTCTATTGCTGGGTGTTTCCCAGACAGGTTAAAGCTTTGGTGGCAGAGATTCGATTCTGTTCAATTCAGTGAATATTTGTTAGACACCTTGTATGTGAATGGCTGGGCCCTGGGCCAGGTATTGTACTAGGCTAGAAATTTAAAGACAAAAAAGAGGACCCCCATCCCTGCCCTAAAGGGCCTTAAATAATTTCCTGCAACTAATAAGTAAATATAATAAAGCAGGTGTGGACAGCTCTGTATGACTCTTAGGCCCGTAGACTAGGAGCTGTCAGGGACTTTAGAGGCCATTTAATCTTTCCCCTGATTCGCCCGCGTCCCATCTTCAACAGCCCTCCCCACTAAAGAATTGTTTTTTCCTACTTGCCTTTGGAGTTTGGAAAGGGGGAAGAATTAGTTTTTTTATGAGTAATTAAGAATTTTGTGGCAAGTTTTTTTTTTCTCTGTTGTATTTTGTTCATATGTTTCAATTAACTATTATTTTATTTTTGGTGTTTTGCCTGATCATTGAGTGTTAAGGAAGAACATTGGGTGTTAAGGACAATGCCGGAGTGCGAAAGTCTGTAAAGGGTTAAAGGGGACTTTATCATTAAGGGGCTGGTTAGTTCTCCGAAAGCCCCCATAGTTGTGGATCCACACTTGAAGGAATTCCAAATCAGCCTTTACTGAAGCAGATGCTGTTTGTGAATTGGGAATGAAATAAATCAGAGGGGAGAGAGAGGTCAAAAACTGCAACTGCCTCTCAGTCTCCTTGTATTGTTATCATCCTCTCACATGAAGGGATCTATTCTGCTGATCAGAGTTGGATCCCCAGCAGCAGGTTGCTCCTGTAACAAGTGGGATCTCAGTTATTATTTATTTATAGAATTCACTTATTCTTGCTTATTAAGAATATTTATTCTTATATTATATTATTTATATATATTATATATTTATTCTTATATTAACTTTATAGAATATTTATTTTGTATAAAATACAAAAAAGAGGCAAAAAACAAACCCAGAACTCACAAAGAGACAAATATGTACAAACGAGGCAAAAAACAAACCCAGAGACCACAAAGAAACAAGTATGTGCAAACAAGCTATATGCAGAGAAAGTAGGAAATAATTAATAAGAAGGAAGACATCAAAATTAAAAGGATTTAGGAAAGCTTTTTTGTAAAAGATAATCTGCATTGGTTTGGGACTAGAATCAAGAACATAGTTCTCTTAATCTTGGAATAGCATAAGAACCTTCAGAGTGACCTAGAGACAGCTGCTAACAAAACCATATAGAAAGCTTAGCATAAAATGGAACTGAGCTGCGTCATAACCAAGGGCATCCATAAATACAACTAGCTGCAACAAAACAGCTAAAAAAGAGGACAAATTTGTCAGCATTTCTTTACAAATCTATTTTCATCATCACTGGCAGAGGCACCACTGAATTCTGGCCCTAGGGCTTCAGTGCCCAATACCCCACGTGAAGAAGTTGAATGATGCTTCAAAAGAAAAAGCTAGGAATAATAGCTGGCCCAGATATGATATATCCCAAGTGCTATTATTAAACATTCGAGGAAAATGAAAGGAAATACCTTTCACAACTATAGATTAGGGAAAAGTCTTAACCAAAGGAGGAAAAGAAGTGATTATAAAACAGATCATTTAAGTTTCCTAAAATTAAAAAGCTTTTGCAGAAACAAAATTAATATAGTTGAAATAAGATGAGAAATTATCAAGAGGGAAAAATCTATCAAATATTTACAATAAAATTGTTAAACCCAACATATGTAGGGAATGGACCCAAAATATACTATCAAGATCCATTAAATAAAAGATATCAACAACAACAACAAAAAAAAAGAAATGGAAAGTATCAAGAGTCATATGAAAGAATAATTCAAATAGCTAATAATGAGAAATACAAATTAAATCATTCTGAAACTTCCCTCCATATCCACTCAAATTGACAAAGATTACATAATGTGGAAATAATGCTGGAAGCAATGTAGAAACACCAGTACAATAATGTGACAAAAACAACAAAGACATGAAACTATTTCTACTTTTGCCCTGGCAACCCACTATGGTTTGGTATTTATCCCCAAGGAAGTCAGACAGAAAAAAAGGTCCTCTAGTTACCAAAATATTCATGGCAATTTTGTGTGTGTGTGTGTGTGTGTGTATGTGTGTGTGTGTTAGAAAAAAACTAGAAATTGGAAAATGGATGCCCCTTGACTAAAGAAAAAACTGAAGAAAAAAACAAAAAAGTAATAATTTTAAAAGAAAAAGAAATTGAAAAAAACTGAACTGCCAAAAAACTGGAAACTGAGTGGATGCCCATCAATTGGAGAATGGCTGAATAAGTTATGGTATATGAATGTTGTGAAATATTGTTCTTTAAGAAATGATAACAAATTAAGACAACTCTGAGATACCACTACACCCCTGTCAGATTGGCTAAAATGACAGGAAAAGTTAACGATGAATGTTGGAGGGGATGTGGGAAAACTGGGACACTAATATATTGTTGGTGGAACTGTGAACGGATCCAACCATTCTGGAGAGCAATTTGGAGCTATGCTCAAAAAGTTGTCAAACTGTGCATACCCTTTGACCCAGCAGTGTTTCTACTGGGCCTATATCCCAAAGAGATCTTAGAGGAGGGAAAGGGACCCACATGTGCAAGAATGTTTGTGGCAGCCCTTTTTGTAGTGGCTAGAACCTGGAAACTGAAGGGATGCCCATCAGATGGAGAGTGGCTGAATAAATTATGGTATATGAATGTTATGGAATATTATTGCTCTGTAAGAAACAACCAGCAGGATGATTTCAGAGAGGCCTGGAGGGACTTGCATGAACTGATGCTGAGTGAAACGAGCAGAACCAGGAGATCATCATACACAGCAACAACAGTATTACATGATGATCAATTCTGATGGACATGGCTCTCTGCAACAAAGAATTGTCTCAAACCAGTTCCAATTGTTCACTGAAGAAAACCACATACACCCAGAAAGAGGGACATGAAATATGGACCGCAACGAAACATTTTCATGATCTCTATTGACATTTGCTTGCATTGTGTTGCCTTTCTCTGATTCTTTTTTTTTCTTGTAGATAGGATTTTTCTTGCATAACTTCTCAAGCATTTCAACATTATTAACATGTAGTGGACTTCCTGCCATCTAGGGGAGGGGAGGGGACTGGGGGTAAAATTTGTAATGGAAAGCTTTGTAAAGATCAATGTTGGGAAACTACCATATACATGTTATACAAATAAAAAGCTTTAATAAAAAAAATTTTTTAAATTTAAGAAATGATAAGCAGGATGATTTCAGAGAGGTCTGGAGAGACTTACATGAACTGATGCTAAGTGAAGTGAGCAAAACCAGGAGATCATTATATATGGCAATGGCAAGAATATACTATGATCAATTCTGATGGAAATGGCTCTTTTCAACAATGAAATGATTCAGTTCCAATGATCTTATAATGAAGAGAGCCATCTACACTCAGAGAGAGGGCTATGAGAACTAAGTATGGTTTACAGCATAGCATTTTCACTTTCTTTGTTGTTGTTTACTTGCATTTTATTTTCTTTCTCTTTTTTTCCAGTTTTATTTGATTTTTCTTATGACACAAGATAATTGTATAAATACGTATGCATATATTGAATTTAACATATATTTCTGTATAGTCTGGACTAGCTCTCTGGAGGATCTCAGTAACAGTTCTAGTCCTTGGTCTTAGGAGTGATGAGGGAGGGACCCACTTGGATGGTCAAATACTTTAGTATAATTATATCACCACACCACACTCAGGAAGGCTGAGATGCCCCTAAGGGGAGATGAAAGCCAAACTAGACATTGTAAGCAGGTTCCCTCTGGGCTTAAGGGTCTTATACCTCACTGAGAGTTCCCCCACTGTCTGTGGCCCTCTAATATTTCTACCATGTTTAACATATATTGCACTACTTGCCATCTAGGGGAGAGGAAGGGGGAAAATTGGAGCACAAGGTTTTGTAAAAATTCTTTTGTCAAAGAATTTTCCATGCATATGTTTTTTTTTGTTTGTTTTGTTTTTTTGCTGAAGCAATTGGGGTTAAGTGACTTGCCCAGGGTCACACAGCTAGGGCATGTTAAGTGTCTGAGACCAGATTTGAACTCAGGTTCTCCTAACTTTAGGGCTGGTGCTCTATCCACTGCGCCATCTAGCTGCCCCATGCATGTGTTTTGAAAAATAAAAAGCTTTAATAAAAAAAAAGAAAAAGAAAAAAAAAACTGAACTGCTTTATGGCAAATAAATGCAATAGAATGCTATTGAATTGTAGGAAGATATGAATACGAGAAATTCAGAGAAATACAAGAAAACTTGTATGAACTGATACAAAGTAAAGTATAAGGTAAAGTAGGTAGCTGTATGGGAGTGTACAAATAATTGCCTTATCAGAAGCAGTAAGTACGATCCAAGTATATATTGGTGTCAGTCACCTACTAGCTCCACTCTCTACCTTATACAGACATCCCTCATTTTATTGTGTTCGAAAGATACTGATTTTGTTTATTTTTTACAGATTGTAGCTTTGTGGCAATTCTGTCAAACAAGTCTGTTAGAGCTATTTTTTCAACAGCACATACTCATGTCTCTCTCTGTCACATTTTGTTAATTCTTGCAATATTCCAAACTTTTTCATTATTATTGTAGAATTATTGTATTAAATGTCTTTGAGTTCTGTGAAAACTCTCAAGGACTTCAATGGGCCATGCCTGCCTGCATCAGTCCTCCACCCAGAAACTTTTAAGAATGAAAAAATTTAATGGCAATGACATAGTCTTTGACCCAGTGATTCTAATAATGACTTGTGAATCTCAACTAGTACAAATACTATTAAGGTATTTAAGTGCATATTATGTTGTGAAACTTGCTAACACCAACATAGAAAAATGACTTTTCCTATAATTGGGATACTGTTAGGTTGTTGTTATAAACTTAGCTATTAAAGAGTTATCTAAAAACTGCCATTTTTGTCGAGTGTGTTTTATTTCATTTGGATTCTAATAAAGATTTCGAAAATTTTCTTACTTGAGATTTATTGTTTTACTCAGATTTAAATTTGTTTCCCCTCGGCTGGTGATATATGTTCTATAATCTGTATAATCAGAGCCTGAGGGCTTTGAGACTCAGAGGTGGAAGAGCTAATTTCACACCTATCTAGAATGGGAAAGTTTACAAATCAGCTTACTATCAGCTTACTTAAAGGAAGTCAGTTCTGCCTAAATCTACTTAACTGTATTAAAACTACATCTTAATTTGGTAGCAACTGCTTTCAACTTCTAGAATTATGGATATATCCACTAAGTGAATTTTATGTTATTTTCTTTTTTTTTTCTTGCAAGGCAATTGGTATTAAGTGACTAGCCCAGGGTCATGTACCTAGTTAGTGTTAAGTATCTGAGGCCTTATATGAATTCAAGTTCTCCTGACTTCAAGGCTGTTGCTGTATCCACTGTGCCACCTCGCTGCCTCTACCACCTGAATTTTAAAAGGGCCCTGCAGCCATACTTATAATAGCAAGCCTTTCATTTTAAGAATAGAGAAGGAAGACCCAGTCTTTTAATCCAATTTATAACTTATTGCTGTGCCTGGAATGATTTCTACTACTATAGCCATTGTCTTGGAAAACTTCAAAATGTGGTTTCTGAGAATGAGATAACCTAATACTCCTTTAGTAAGTTTATACCATAGTAATAGTTTTTGGGTAATTTATGATTATGAAATTTATGAAGTTATACCTGGAAATGCTATATATTGAAGCTATATCTTGAATCAACCAGTCTTAACAGGCTCCAGTTTTAGGGATTTAATAAAGAGGTCAGTCTACAGGCAGCTAGGTGACTCAGTGGATAGAGCATAGACCTGAAAGTAAGAAGACTTTGAGTTCAAATCCAGCCTCCCAAATGTGTCTTGGGCAATTCACTTTATCCTAATTGCCAAGAGAGAGACAGAGACAGAGACAGAAACAGAGACAGACAGAAAGACAGAGACAGAGACAGACAGACGAGAGATCAGTCTATAATACTTATTCTCAACAACATGAATAATGATAATTGAATCCAGCCCTAAACTTGCTGTTTAAACTCTTATGGGACTGTAATTGATATTATTCCAAATCTGATTCCAGGCATGACTGTCAGGGAATGTCATTAAACCAATGATCCATAATGCCAGCAGCTCTTAGTGTGGATATCTCTGAACTAAAGTGGAGATTTATCTCAGATTTATCTCAGAGAAAATTAAGGAAAGCGACTTTTGGTATATAGGCAGAGGTTTGTTGTTCAGTTGTGTCTGACTCTTCATGACCCCATTTGAGGTTTTCTTGCCAGAAATATTGGAGTAATTTGCCATTTCCTTTTCCAGGTCATTTTAAAAATGAGGAAACATTTCACAGAGTTACAGTGTTACATAACTAATAGTGTCTGAGACTGGATTTGAACTCAGTTCTTCCTGATTGTAGCCTGCGTACTTTATACATTGCACCAGTTGTAGGACTCTCCTGACTTGATTTCTCCTGCATGACATTTCCTCTTGAATAAAAGATTTCCCTACTTGGCTAAAATTCTAAGCTAGGCTGTGACATTCTATAATTATAATTGTCTATCTATATAACTCTTGCCTAGAATTATTGAGTTAGGGGAACATTTTCCCCCTTCCTATAGCTATGTTCCTCTTTTTTCTTTTATGGCAAATTTGTCCAGCATAGCAAGACTTTCTGTATCTTCATTGTTGGTGGAACTGTGAATGGATCCAGCCATTCTGGAGAGCAATTTGGAGCTATGCTTAAAAAGTTATCAAACTGCATACCCTTTGACCCAGCAGTATTTCTACTGAGCCTATATCCCAAAGAGATCTTAGAAGAGGGAAAGGGCCCCAATGTGCAAGAATGTTTGTGGCAGCCCTTTTTGTAGTGGCTAGAAACTGGAAACTGAAGGGATGCCCGTCATTGGAGAGTGGCTGAATAAATTATGGTATATGAATGTTATGGAATATTATTGTTCTGTGAGAAATGACCAACAGGACGATTTCAGAGAGGCCTGGAGAGACTTGTATGAACTGATGCTGAGCTAACTGAGCAGAACCAGGAGATCATTATACACAGCAACAACAGTACTATATGATGATCAATTCTGATGGGCGTGGCTCTCTTCAACAATGAAATGTTTCAAACCAGTTCAAAGTGTTCAGTGAAGAAAGCCATATACACCCAGAGAGAGGGATATGAAATGTGGACCACAACATAACATTTTCATACTCCTGATTAATGTTGGCTTGCATTATGTTTCCCTTTTCAGAATTTTTTGTTCTTGTAGATCTGACTTTTCTTGCACAGCAAGATAACTGTAAAATATATATATATATATATATATACATACATTTGATTTATCAGGTATTTTAACATAATTAACATGTAGTGGATATCCTGCCATCCAGAGGAGGGGTGGGGACTAAGGGGAAAAAATTATAACTGAAAGCTTTGTAAGGGTCAATGTTGAAGGATTACCCATATATATGTTTTGTAAATAAAAAGCTTTAATTTAAAAAAAAGATTTTTTTGTATCTTTAACCTTTATAATCACTCCTACATGAAGACTTAGCTGTACAATTCAGGAACAACTCAATCAACAAGTATTTATTAAGCACCTAAATTGTGCCAGGCACTATACTAGGACCCAGGGATATAAGCTTAAAAAATGAAAGTCATTTCTCAGAAGGAGTTTGCGTCCTAGTGAGGAAGAGAATATACATGTCTAAGCAGACAGAATCAACATACACAAAATGAAAGGGCACTACAACCTCCTCCTTGAGAAGATCAGGCAAAGCTTCGTGTAGAAGGTGGTAGCTGAGGTGAATTTTGAAGAAAATGAAAACTCCTATGAGCTGAAGATGTTGAGGGATAAAACACCCTAACAAACAACATTTGAGGGTCCCCAGTTGGTGTCACAGGTATGGCGAAAGAATTCGCAGACCCAGTCTCCAAGTTAAATGGCAAAGGATTTATTAATGCTGAAAACAGAGGGCTAGGTTCCAGAAGAGAAATAGCAGAGTGCTAAGGGGCAGAGGACCACTTTATCTAGCTTTCTACCATTGGCATGTTAATTCTTTGGCTCAGAGATAGGTCAGGGAAGTGGTCTTCTGGAATTTGGTTCTTGATGACCAGATTATTTCTGGCCAGACTATCAGTTAGCAATGAATCGAAGAGGGGCTCTGGAGCTTGGTTCCCACTGACAAGGTTATCAGTAATCAATGGATTGAGAAGTAGTTTATTCAGAATCAGATAGATTGTTTTTCTTAGATGGGGAGTTGTAGGAAGTCCCTCGAGGCCAACTCCCAAACTAGAAGATTTAGGATTTCCTGACTTATTGTTAGAAGCCCCCCAAAAAAAATCAGAGGACCACAAAATCATATTACATCAAAGATAAAGAAGTCCAAGTATAGAAGCCAGCATAAAGTCTTAGAAATTCAAAATGGAGGAAATTCAAAAAGCAGCTAGATAGCACAGTGGAGAGACCACCACCCCTGAAGTCCAGAGGAACCTGAGTTCAAATTCAGCCTCAGACACTTACTAGCTGTGTGACTCTGGCTAAGTCACTTAACCCCAATTTCGTGGAGTGGTGGGAAAGAAAGAAAATGGGAGATGGAACACCATATGTGAGAAACAAAGGGAAGGCCATTTTGGCTGCATTGTAGAATTTGGCTCATTGATGTAAAATGAGATTGAAAAAATAGATTAGGACCAGGTTGTGAAGTACTTTAAAAAGCTAAAAAGCAATGAAGGCAATTTATATGTGATCCTAGAAGCAGTGGGGAGTCTCTTGAGAAGGGAAGTGACATGGCCAGATCTTTACTTAAGGGCAATCACAACGAGCATGTGCTGGATGGATTAAAATGAAATGAATTAAGAGGCCTTGGTATGTGCAGTGCAGACAAGAAGCGATGAGGGTCTGAATTAAGATGGTGGTGAGTAATGGAAAGAAGAATAGAAACATAGGAGATGTTTGTCTGGCGGATCTTCAAGAGTGGATCAACCCATGCCTCAAAATTGTTGGAGGGAGGAAGAGGAGGAGGAGGAGGAGGAGGAGGAGGAGGAGGAGGAAATGGTGATGGTGATGAAGATGATAATGTTCAGCAAAAAGGAAACACCTTCATCTAACCAATAGATTCACAAGAACTTCAACTTTGAGAGAAAAACATTTTCTGTGACCACTAGGTGGCACACTGGGAGCATAGAGGCTGACAAGGTCTTTTAAAGCTCTCAGCAGGACCCAGATGGATGTGGATTTTCCTTCACCCACTCGCTCTGCTACATACATTAGATGTCCCAAATCCTTATGACATTAAAAGGTTTGTATGTCGATCACTGTCTTGTTCCTGCCCTTAACAACTGTCCACTCCTCTTCTTTTCTGGACAATGTACTTTTTGTAATTACTCAAGCCTCCCATACTGAGTTAAAATAAACATTTGATCTGATTAATAAAAGCAGAATAAAACAAAATTAAAGTCAATCAGTAAACATTAAGTATCTAATAAGTTCATGCTAAACCCTGGAGATACAAAGAAAAGAAAAAGACATTTTCATTTACCTGCTTGAAGAACAAACTTTAGTCTGCCAATTCAAATGGGAAATGACCAACACAATTTACAACAAAGATGGCAGGATGTGACTACAACTAGAAAGTGGGGAGATGCAGTTGCCCCATGTTTACAGGAAGCATTGCCTCTATGTGATATGGAGATCACTTTACCTTGTCACAAAAATTTTTCAGTCTGAGGCTCATATGCTTTAACCCTTATATTCATTGCAACAAGAGAACCTATGTGTCTAGTTAGAACAAATTCAGGGACCAATAAATCAATCAACAAGCATTAATTAAGCATTTAATATGTGCCAGGCCCCAAGAGTACAAATACAATGAAATAGTTCCTACTCTGCAGTAGTATAAACTACTTTGTACTCTAAGCAGACCACTATAGAACTATATCTGTGTGATTGATTTGGTTGATTTGACAGACAGGAGTAGATAATCAATGGAAGCTTGGATAATTTTTATTGTGCTGCAGCTGCTGTCTCCCAAGTTGACTAACTCATCAACTTGGCTCACTGTCTAGTTTACCACCCACTCCTGGTTTCTCACTCAAGCCCAAAAAAGTGGTATTGTCTGGCTGCTAAAGTCCTAGCCAAAAAATGGGGAGAGAGACAGACACAGAGACAGAGACATGGAGGGGAGGGAAGGAAGGGAGGTGAGGCAGGAGGGATTTGCTATGTCAAACACCATGCTCCTCCAAAACAAAACTTTCTAAATTGTGGACTGTCACCCCAAGTGGGGTCCCATAATTGAATGTGGGGGTCATGAAATTATTATCAGTAAATGTTTTATTTATATACCTATATGTATGGGATCATGTAAAAATTTCTTGGGCGAAAAGAGGTTGTGAGTGGAAAAAGTTTAAGAAGCCCAGCTCTAGAAGAAACCACACTTCCCCTGATACCTCTAGTCTCCTCTCTTTATCCACCATCATTTTCCTCTTGGCAAATCAATTAGGTTAAATTGAAATTGGCAGAACAAAGAAAAATTATAATTATGTCTATAATAATAAAAACATCGCTAAAATGTAGCTGAGCCCTGATTTTATTATGATAACCAATCTCCAGGACAGGCGATTAAAAATACTTCCTTCTTCTTAAAGAGGTAGGAGACTTTGGAATGCGGCAGATGATCAATTGTGGTGGAGTGGAAAGGGATGGGAGGTAAGAAAGGGAGAGAATAAATGACCATGAAGTAGAAATCAAAGATTATCCAGAACACTTTAATATTTTTTAAATAAAATTCATGTTTTAAAAAAAAAAGTCAACCTGAATATAATAAACAAGCAAGAAGGGTGTATTCTGCCATGTTTTTTACATAATCTCCCAAGAAGTTTTATTATTACAGGATCCAATGCTTTTCAAATTGTTACCACTTTTTGTTTCGGCAGTGGTACAGGGGGAAATAACCAATCCATTAGGGGGACTGCTGGCATCCAGTCATTGAGATCTTCTACTTCCTTTATTTCTTTTTTCTTTTTCCTTTTTTTCTCCTTTGCAAAATAAGGCAAGCTGCAGGAAGAACAAACTACATGTTATATGAAAGCAACATTTACCTGTACAACTATAGAGAGACATCATGATGTTGAGGAAAGAACCCTGGGCTTGAAATCAGAAAACTTGAGTTTAAATCCCAGATTTGCTTTACTGGTGGTGTGAGACTGAACAAGTCATTTTGAACTCTCAGTACCTCAGTTTCTATGCCTATGAAATGGGGCTGATGATATTTGGACTACAGTTAGGTTGCTAATTAGTGCAAATAATCAATCCCCTGCATTTGAATTCATACTATTAGAAATGGGCAGAGATAGACTGCTTGCTACTGCTCAGATCCTATTTGAATAGGAGCATACTGGATTTAGCTTGAGATCTTTCCTTTGCTCCTTATCAGACCCACTCCTGTGTTATACTTCCATGCATATGTCATGCTCTATATCACTGCCACCCCCAGTGGAATGTAAATACCCAGAGGGCAGGGGTTGGATTGTTTAAAAAATCTTTGTGTCCCCAGTGACCAGCACATGGTCTTGCATATCATGCTTGCTTAATAAATATTGAATAGATGGTTCTCAAATCTATAAGCCCCCACATCACCATATTTCCAGACTGCCTACCAATCACTTCCACTTGGGTGTCATGGTGACACCTTAACCTTAAAAAGAAAGATACTTGTGTCTTAAAAATTCACCCACTTTTCCTTCCCTCTAATTCTACCTCTTCATCCTCCCCGCTTCCAAAAAGAAAAAGAAAAAACTCCTCTTGATTTTTCTGATTTTTGTGGCAGAAATCTGCATTCAAGAATGTCCCATTAAGTCAACAATCCTTTCATTCAAACATTATAGAATCATTTTTTTCATAGAATCATTATAAAAGAATGTTAAAAGGAGGGGCAGCTAGGTGGTACAGTAGATAGAGTCCAGCTTCTTAAACTGTGGTTTGTGATCCAATTTTTTTTATTAAAGCCTTTTATTTGCAAAACATATGCAGAGGTAATTTTTCATCATTGACCCTTGCAAAGCTTTCTGTTACAAATTTTTCCCTCCTACCCCCCACCCTCTTTCCTAGATGGCAGGAAGTCTAATACATGTTAATTATGTTAAAATATTTGACAGAACGAATATGTGTATATATATTTATATAGTTATTTTGCTGTACAGGAAAAAAAAAAACCTGAAAAGGAAAACATAATGTAAGCAAACATGATCCCATTTTCTTAAAGTGTGGTTTGTGACTCTATTTAAGAGGGGTGTGAATTATGATTTATTATCAGTAAATGTTTGGTTTATATACATATATATGTACACACACACACATATATATATATATATATTTATATATATGTCCATTGTCACATACAATTTCTCAGGCAAAAAGGTGTCATGAACGGAAAAACTTTAAGAAGTCCTGGGACAGAGTATCAGGCCTGGCTTCAGGAGACTTAAGTTCAAATGTGACCTCAGTCACTTGAGTAACAGTGTGACTGTAGGAAGGTCACTTAACCCCAATTGTCTTTCTTTCTTTCTTTTTTTTTGGCTGAGGCAATTGGGGTTAAGTGACTTGCCTAGGGTCACACAGCCAGGAAGTGTTAAGTTAACCCCAATTGTCTTAAAAAAAAAAGAAAAGAAAAGAAAGAAAAGCAACAGCTCTTTGAGGGCTGGGACAGTTTTCTTTTTACCTTTGTATCTTCAGCACATGCCTCACACATATAATTGATAAATATTGGCCAAATTGAATTGAATCTTTATCCTCATTATCCAACCTTCTCTTAAATCATTTCCAGTATTCTGTAAATCCCCGCCCCGTGTGTTACACAAGAACTCTGACTCAATGTGTCCAAAACTGAACTTATCAGCATCTTGTCCACCTCCTCTTGTTTTCTTATAGGATCTGAGTTCTAATCTCACTTCTAAAGAACATTGACCTTAAAGTCAGAGGATCTAGGATCATATCCCAACTCTGCCAGCTGTGTGACCTTCACTGAACTTCTCTGGGCCTTAGTTTACTCATGTATCAAATAGGGGAGTAGTCATTAATTGACCTTTAAGTTCCTTTCCATCTCTAGAGCTATGATGCTGTGACATCCATGGAATAATAACAATTTATATTTTTATTTATATAGCACTTTAAGGTTTGTAAAGCACTTTACAAATATTGTCTCATTTGATAAGTGTTATAATTCCCACTTTACAGATGAAGAAACTGAAGCAGACAAAGATTAAAGGGCTCATTCAAAGTCATACAGCTAAGGGAGAATCTGAACTCAGGTGTTCTTGATTTTAAGTTCAGCAATCTATCCATCCTGTCACCCAGCTGCCACCTGTCTTCAAAAATTCTACTTCTCCTGAATTTTATATTTTAATCAAAGACATTTCTAGTGATCTAGAATCAAAACCTCGGAAGTCTCTTTGTTCTTTCTCTCTAGGTAGTGTAGTGCAGTGGAAAGAATCCTGGGTTTGGAATTGGATTCATGTCACCTTCTTGTTGCTTAGTTGCATCCAACTCTTCATGATCCCATTTGGGATTTTCTTGGCAATAATACTGGAGTAGTTTGCCATTTCCTTCTCCAGCTCATCTTACATCTGAGGAAACTGAGGCAAATAGGATGAAGCGACTTGTAACAAAATCACACAGCTAGGAAGTGTCTGAGGCCAGATTTGTACTCTGCCCTGACTCCAGCTGGCACTCCATCCACTGGACCACCCAGATGCTGCTGTCACCTTGTGAGACCTCGAGAAAATCACAACCTTCCTGGGCTTTGGTTTCCTCATTTATGCTTGGACCAGATGACCTTTAAGGTCCTTCCCAGTTCTAAATCTTTGATCCTAATTGATAAAGTATCATAATGTAGTCTTATCGATCACTAAAATTATTTTTCAGTTTATCCAGCTAATCTTATGCCTAAAATTCAGTCGAATCATCCCTAAAGTTTAATTAAAGATTTACCAGGTAAATGTGGAAATGACAAAACCTCCCCAATAATATTGTTTTTTACCCAGCCAAAGCCTGGTAAATCGAAGGAGGATTAATTATACATTGAAAGGAACCTCAGAGATCATTTAGTCCATCCCCCTTATTTTATAGATGAGAAAATGAAATCCTTGAGAAGTAAAATGACTTAAAGTTACACAGAATGGAGGAACTAGAATTTTAAAAACAGATCATCTAATTCAAAATTTAACATTCCTTTCAAGATACCCCCTTTGCCTTCTCAACAAAGATAAAAAAATGAAAATTCGTTGGGCAAATTTGACCATGCATTGTGATCTACCTAAATAAATAACAAAATCTTAGAATACTCACTGATACTCTTTTGGCAGAGGTTCCAGTGGAATAAATGTATCTACTTTCCTTACATATGGGACTCTGAAAACAATGAAAGGCAACCATAAAATTAGCAAATATTGGCACTGCACCCAAATCAACATTTGTTTTCACTGAAATAGAAATTCCTTCTGTTCTGTAATAGATGGTACTTTGTTGCAGTTTTACAAATATAACCCAGAGTTCTTACATAAGACCTTCTTGATGGAGAGACTGATTATTTGATGCTCAGTATTTTTTGAGGAGTTTGAGAGAAGAGAGATCTCTTGTCTCTAGCATACAAAGTGTTTTTAGTCTCTCCAAGGAGGGAGATCGACCTCAGGAAGGAGGAGACATGTAGAGGATCCAGGATTCAATATGTCCCTGATTTCCAGCTTACTAGACTAAAAATTTCCAGTAATTTTCCCTTGGATGAAATAGAGTATTCATTTCTCTCTCTCTCTCTCTCTCTCTCTCTCTCTCTCTCTCTCTCTCTCTTTCTCTCTCTCCTCACACATTCTGTCTGTCTTTCTTTCTCACACACACAAACACAAACACATTCCCCATTCACTTTATAGTTTCTAGTATATTCTAATCTGTATAAATTCTCTGATTTTTATTTGCAGTCTTCGTGGATAAATAGGTTTATTCACTATTTGTGATGATCTTCTTATAATTATCATTTGGTGCAAAGACAGTCAAGCCTTTGTATAGTCTTCTCCCCTTTAAAGGATGGCAACTAGAAAAGCAATTAAATTTTAATCAATTCCCCCTAGACTAACAATATTTGAGAGAACAGATAGGTATAATGCTAATTTGATAAACCTGCTTTGAGGAAAGCCGAACTGGTTTAGTCTCAATACTCCATTCTCCTCCCCTCTAGGCAGGAATCGAAATTTTCCTTGGAAAAGGGTTAAAGAAATTCCAGAGATCTCTCTTATAAAGAGATATCTTCCTGCAAGCTACACTTATTCAAATTCATGTGGATATATATATGTGTGTGCACATATATATATATGTGTGTGTGTGTATGTACATATGTACATATATATATAACCTACTTTGGCAAATATATACACATATACACATATGCCTTATATATACACATCTTTAAATTATAAATAAAACAAAATTAACCAAAAAAGCCAGTATGCTGGTAAATGGAAAGAACAACTACCACACATAGAACATTCAGCTAAATATCAGATTTTTTTTTAAATATGTTGGTTAGTTTTGCCAGACTAATTTATTTCTCCTTTAGAATTTTTTGTTGTAAAAAATGGCTGGGAATGGGGAAGGTAGAGGGGTACATTTGGAAACATAGGTAATAGAAAAAAAAAGCTATCAATAAATTTAAAAACACACACACTGTGCCATACTTTTCCATGTTCTTCCAAAATGAATCTTCATTAATTTCTACTTTTTTTTCACCTTTGATTAGCTGGATCTCTTTACTCCAATGGATTTGAGTTCAAGTTAGACTCGTTATTTGTAATGGAAATCAAAGATCAATAGTCTTAAGTCTATTTAGAAATTTAAGGGACTTTGTTGGGGGGGGGAGGAAGTATAGAGGGCAGAGGTTGATAGTGGGAACAAAATAAATGCATTTATTTATGTCCAAATGACAAGGATCCACACACATATATCTTTAGTGATACATTAATATATTCCCAACATGCTTGTTTCATAAAATCCTATACCCTCAGAGATGGAAGAAACTTCAGAAGCATCTCTTCCAATCTGTAATTGACCAGGGATCCATCCCCTGTACAACTTACCAGACAAATGGTTATCCAGCTTCTGCTTTTCAGTAAAGAGGAGCACACTATCTCCCAAAGGAACTCAACTCACTTTTGGACACTGCTAATTATTAAGACTTTTATTGCTGTTTGAACTTGATCAAAGTTGAAATCTTTTGGTCTCCTTGCTTTAAGTCTCTCATCACTCTAGCCCATCTTTCACTCAACTATCAAACTGAGTAAGATCTTGGGGCAGCAAGGTGGCGCAGTGGATAGGGCATCAGCCCTGAAGTCAGGAGGGCCTGAGTTCAAATTTGATCTCAGACACTTAATACTTTCTAGTTGTGGGATTTGGGGCAAGTCACTTAACCCCAATTGCCTCAGCCAAAACAAACAAACAAAAAAAAAAACTGAGTAAGGTCTGACTTTAATGAACTGATATTCAATAAACTCCAGTGGCTCCCTATAATGTTCAGGACCAAATATAAAATCTTCTGTCATCTACAGACCTTCCTACCATGGGCTCCATCTGTCTTTCTAGTCTTCTTACTTCTCATTGCTACTTCTTCTCATTGCTGTTCCTTGAACAAGACACTCAAACTCCCAGCTCTGGGCATTTTCATTGGCTAACCATCATTCCTAGAATTCTCTTCATCTGTGTCCCCTAGTTTTCAATTTCAGTCATGTCCAGCTCTTTGTGATCCCATTTGGGGTTTTCTTAGCAAAGATACTGCAGTGATTTGCCATTTCCTCCTCCAGCTCATTTTACAGATAAGGAAAGGGAGGCAAACAGGGTTAAAGTGATTTGTCCAGGGTCACACAACTAATAACTGCCTGAAGTCATATAGGAACTCAGTTCCTCCTGACCCCAGGACTGGTTCACCATCCACTGTACCATCTAGCTAAATTTCATGTTCTACAAGAGGCTTTTCCTGGTCCCTCTTAAAGCTAGTGCCTTTCCTCTTTTGACTATTTCCTGTGTATCCTGTCTATATTTTATTTATACATAGTTGTTTGCATGTTCTCTCCCCTCATTAGATTGTGAGAACATCTTGAGAGTAGGGCCTATCTTTTATGTGCCTTTGTATTCCAGCATTAAATCCAAGGCCTAGCATATATATAGTATGTGCTTATTGACTGGAATTCTGATGAGGATTACCTCCCATTTTAGTAGTTTTAAATAGATACCCCTACAAATCATTCCCTTATTCATAAAGGTCCCCTAGATTCCTCTTGTTTCAAGGATCAAATATAAACTCCAGTGACTGGCTTTAAAAGCCCTTCATTCTGCCTCTGTTTCACTCCTTCACACACACTTAGTGTTGCTCTCAAAGAGACCTACTGGTCATTCCCCCAAATACAACATCCAGGCTCCTACCTCTGTGATTTTGCAATCTTTTCCTCCAAGCCTAAAAAGCACTCCCTCCTCCTCCTCTTATAGAATACTTAGCTTCCTTCAAAATCCAGCTCCATTGTCCCTTCCTACATGAAGCCTATATTGATACCCATCCCCAACCCCATCCCCAATTGCTAATGTCCTCCCCCCAGAATTTATACATTTTGTATTTAATTTTCTATTTACAGGTTTCTTTGCACTAAGAAAATCTAAACTCCTGGAAGACAGGGAGTGTTTCTTTTTTGTTTGTATAAATCCAGCCACCATACACTGGTACTCCACATCCAGCACATAGCTGACACACAAAAAAGCTTGTTGACAACAATAAAAGTAACCAAATAAAGCAAACACTAACATACTAGGACTCACCTTGAAAAATTCATTGGTATTACAGTTGCTCCATGTTTATAAAAGTCTGGACATTCCTCTGGTTTTAAATATGGTTTATCCCCTGGAGTTTGTTCTGGGAGTCCGTTCCTTTCATCAATATCTATTAGTAATGTGCCCCAAATCAGATTACATAAAGGTTAAAGATAGGCCACTGGTCAACTTACAGAAACTGGATATGAACTAAAAATGCAAAAATTGATATTTTCCCACCAGAAACCAAAATATATGAAAGTCACTGTTTCTTCCTTTATTCTCATCAAACATCTTTTAGTCAAGTAAAAATTTTAATGAGTATTCTGTAAGCTGAAACATCAACAACAAAAAAGAGCACGTACAGAAAGAAAATAAAAAGACACATCATTCCTTCAAAGTCTTAGTGGAAAAATTAATTTGTTCATATATTCAATCAACATTTCTTTTTTTTTTTTTTTGGTTGAGGCAATTGGGGTTAAGTGACTTGCCCAGGGTCACACAGCTAGGGAATGTTAAGTGTCTGAGGTCAAATTTGAACTCGGGTCCTCCTGACTTCAGGGCTGGTGCTCTATCCACTGCACCATCTAGTTGCCCCTGAATCAATATTTCTTAAGCATTGTACTGTAATGGGAAATGAGACATATGTTTAGAATTATATTTGTGTCATATGTCTTCTATATGTTATAAACTTCCAAGAGATATTACTCTCAAAATAAATATTAACTAATAAATATTTCTCAAATGTCAAGTAAACATTAAATAGTAAATATTTGTCAGATGAATGTATGAATGGGTATAGCTAGGTGAATAGTAAAGAAAGTTACATAGACTATATCATAAGATCAAAGATATGCTAGAGCCAACTCAAACTTGCTTGAGGGAGCTGTTAAAATTTTTAGTGTGAAATCTACCTCAGAAATCGACAATCATACAAATAAAGACTTGTTATATTACTTTGTGAATTGCCTAGACTTAAGAAAGTGATGGGCAGAAATGCTAATGATGCCAACTAAATATAAAGGTTATGCCATAGGTACTTTTCCCCCGGAAAGCTAATCATTACATATTTACCGGCATACTCCTGCATAGAGGAACCATAGAGATCAATTATTCCAACTCCTTTCTTTTACAGATGAAACTAGGGCCCACAGGAGCTGAATGTCATGCCCAAAATAAAACAAGGAGTAAGTAGCAGAATTAAGATTTAAACCCATTTCCTCTGACATCAAGTGCCTTCACTGTTTACACTGCCTCCTTAATAGTAGAAGTTAGAGGAATCTTTGAGAAAATCTACTTCAACCTTTTTATTCTGCAGATGAAGAAACAAGCCTCAAAAGCTTAACTATATGGCTAGTCTGAGGTGATTCTTTAATATATGTGTATATGTATATGTGTGTGTGTGTGTGTGTGTGTGTGTGTGTGTATTCTGTGCTTTTTCATGTCTCTTCTGTGGGATCAAGTGTGGTCATTATAATTTATCTTTCCAAAAAAATATCAGTATTTTGTTTTTACATTATCTTTATTTCCCCACTGAATTTCCCCATTCTCCCAGTTTTGAGAGAGGAGATATATGGGTCCAGAGTCTCTTCAAGGAGAGGTCTAGGAAGGAAGAAAAAAATTCTGGGAAAAAAACCAATATTTAGAGGATTTAGCACCTTAATTATATCCCTAGCTTACTACTCTAGTGTACTAGTACACTAGAGACTTGGAGGAATTTCCCCTTCAGTAAGATCTAGGATTCTCTTAGTTGAGCTAAGATATCTCTCTCTGAGTGGAAAGTTCATTCATTCTTTGTATTGTTTGTTATACTCATCTGCAAGTCTTCTCTGATATCTGCTATAGCTTAGATACATGAGTTTATTTTGCTACTCAGTACTTGTGGTCTTTGTGGAACTTACTTCAGGTGAAAAGTCAAAACTTGTGTATATTGCTTGAGGTATTCCTTCCTCAAAGTTATTTAGTCTAGACTAACAATATATATGGAGGACAGAGAATTATAATTCTAGCCTAGTTCCCTTTTGGTGTGAAAAGCCCAATGATCAGCCTCTGGCATCAATTTCCTGCTTCTCATCTCCCTTGGATAAGGGTAGAGGTAGGATGCTCTCGGTTAATATATCCCCAGGAGCCATACCTAGACAGACTATTCTGAGCACATATAAAGACATGGGCAATACACACACATGCCCTATATTTGTTTACAATTAATTATATATAATATAAAATTATTATATAATAATAATTCATTTATTTTGATCTCTGTCTCCTTTAGGCATAGGCTTTTAACTTGATGTCGATGAATTTCTTTCCAATATTTTGATAACTAAATTTCAATACAATTGTTTTCCTTTGTTATTCTATGTTATGTTATTTTATGTATTTAAAAATATCATTCTGAAAAAAAAAAGATCTATGGGCTTTATCCTGTGTTAAAAACATCTATATTAAAAAAAAGTTAAGAACCTTTTCCCTAAGATGATGTTATTACTTCTAAGATAAGCAGTAAAATAAAATCATCTAATAGAATTTAAATGTTACTGTCATGATGACAGAGCAGTCCAGTTTGATACTAGGAAACCAAGCTGCAAACCAGAAGGCTATGAAATCAACACAAAGCTATGTCTACAGGGCTCCAAATCTGCTAAGCCCATCTATGGTTTCCCTGTGGGTTAGGCTGAGCACCCTCTTTCCTTAATTAAAGCCCCAAATCCTCTGACTCAATTTCTTTCCTTTTCTTCTAAATTTCAAGCTGCCTTTTAAGCTAGTCTTTAATTGCTTGAAAGAATGTCTCCAGCAAGAACTAATCTCCTTTGATATTCCTTGGCTTCTGTCTATAGATCAAGTGTGACCTTCAGTTTACCACAGGGATGGACTCCTTAAAATGTAAGAGATAAATTCTAATAACAACTGAAATCTCTTTTAAGGGAAATGAAGAATACCAAGGACAGTTCTACCCCATTGGTTATTTAACCCCTAGTTGTATCAGGCTAACAAGTAATATAAGCAAGGTCTGACTTTTCACCATTAGTCAGTTCCATAAAGACTACAAGTAATGAATAATAAAATAAACCCATGCATCTAAACTGATAGCAGATATCAGAGAAGACATGTAGATGAGAATATAATAGATAATGCAAAGAGTGAATGAACTTTCCACTCAGAGATCCCCAAACGATAAATGATCAAAAAAATTGGAAGGAAAATGTTAATTAACAATATGGGCAGCTAGGTGACGAAGTAGATAGAACACTGGACCTGGAATCAAATCCTCAGTTCAAATCCAACTTCAGACACCATCTATATGACCCTGGGCAAGTCATTTAATCCTTTTTGCCTCAGTTTCTTCATCTGTAAAATTGAGCTACAGAAGAAAATAGCAAACTATACCACTATCTTTGCCAAGAAAACCCAAACGAGGTCACAAAGAATCTGACTCAACTGCACAACAATTAATTCAGGCTTAAAACTATGGAAAGGAAAATGAAAATGTTAATGTCTGAAGCTAGAACATAAGCAAAGTAGAAATACTTTTCTTTGGACTTCAGTAAGGTTTTCTATTAATACCTCCCAAAAAAGCACACATGTGTGATGATTTCAATGCCACATTACCATATTATAAAACTCAAGAGGTAAGTAAAAATATGTCTCTACATATGTGCTGTGATTTCCAAGCTGAAAGTAATCCATATTGAGCCTGATTTTCTCCTTCACATAAAAGAGTAACGTTCTAGTAAGACGCCAAAATTTCTATAATGGAATTTATCTTCTCCTTCCCTATGGCCTACTTTTGCTCCCATCTTCCCTCCGTCTTTTATAACAAAGTCTAGCATAGTCCTCTGTGCACACTAGAAGTTTATTAAACTGAAGTGCTTTAATATTTATTCTTTTTTTGATGGGGAGAGAGGTGGGAATGAAGTCATTTTTTTCTTTATTGAAAAAATGAAATTTCATTAAGAAATAACTGAATTGCATTGATTTGCAATGCCTTCCTATGAAGTAGCATAGAGCTGGAAATTAACATCCTCTGACCTTTTAGCTTATTGACAATTCAATACTTTAAGGATTTAAGATTTCATCCACATAAATACTCGTTCCACTAACACAGGTTCCAATCTTCTTATTATTCAATAGACTGTCTTTAAGAGTTATTATGGCCCCAGAATACATCCTTCACCTTACTCTCACCTTATAGTCAAGCTTGGTGATGAATCTATGCTATGATTGCCATGGTATGTCAAGTCCAACATCACTCATTCAGTGGGGCATAGTAGAAGGAAGCCTGACCTTGGACTAGGATTCAGGAAGTCCCAAGATGGAATCTTACCTCAGACACTAATTATATGTTCCTAGACAATGAACCTTTTTCAGGTGTGATTTCCTCTTCTGTCAAATGAAGATAAAGAGCACCTATCTCACAGGAATATTATAAGGATCAAGTGAGACAGAATATATAAAATGCCTTGAAAAACTAAAAGCTATTCTTGTTATCAACACACCTATACAGAAAGCCTTTCCAATTTAGTAGAACTTGCCAAAGCTTGTCATTACCTTCCAGGGAATTCTTCCAGACTTAAGAGTAAGTCTTGGGGCAGCTAGGTGGTAGAGTGGATAGAGCACCAGCCCTGAAGTCAGGAGGACCTGAGTTCAAATTTAACCTCAGACATTTAACACTTCCTAGCTATGTGATCCTAGGCAAGTCACTTAACCCTAATTGCCTGAGCAAAAATAAATTAATTAAGAATAAGTCTTTATTGGAGGAAGATACTGAAGAACAGAAGATTGGGGAGGGAATTACCATATTTTTTTCTCCCAAAGCATTTGTCCAATGTTATCTCTGTTGAAAATCTCTGGTATGCACGAAAGACACCATTGAAATGACACTTTTTCCCCTTATGGTAAGTATGAAGATGCCCATGTCTTGGATAAAAACTCCATTCTGCATCCTTTTGCTCTTTGGAAAGACATAAGAAAATCCAGCTATAAGAAGTACTTACATCATTCAATAATAAAAGAATTTTTAAAATAATGTTATGGGAATGGACCTTCTTAAATGTGCTCAGTAGCTATATAGCTTTAGCAAGGAAGGTGATTGCTTTCTTTGTCCTATGCTCAGATTTTTATAAGCTTTAAAGCACAGAAAGAGGGGAGTAGGGAGTTTTTATGTTTGCTTCTGAAAATAACTGTGATATAGACAAAACATCTTTTAAAATAAAAAAAGAGAGAAAGAATAGGGAGATAAGAAGGGGAGAGACAAAGAGACAGAGAGAGAAATGTAAAGCCAAAAAATTCCTTTCTTATTTTTCCTTCTCACTTCAAACTAGCTACATGGCATAAAGGATTGCTCTGAAGTGGAAAAGAAAGCTGAGAACTCATTCTATAACGGGAGTTCTTAACCTAGAGGCCACAGATACACATACCCCCCAAGCAAACAATGAATATATTTCAGGGAGTCTGTGAACTAGGATAGGGGATTTTTAAAAATTATATTTTATTGTTATATTACATTTTATTATAATTATATTTTATGTATATATATATATGTTATATTTAAATATCAACCTGGGGAAGGAAGACCCTCAAAATTTCTGGCTAGAACCAAAAATAATTACATTAGATCATCTTTTGTCTGAATTTTTACCTTGTCCTTAGTCATTGAAAGGGCATTGACTCAAATAAACTGAGCCTGGGAAAGACTTCAGTTTAGAAAGATCAAGGTCACCCACTGCATCCAGAGCCATTTACAGACTCAAAGAAATGAGTGATGCTAATTTCAATATATCACTCTTGTGATGTTATTGGTCCTCCTCAATAAAGAAGGCTGAACAACATCAACAACATTTATAATATTTATATTCATATAAGCTTATAAAATGTTCTCTATTTTATATATAAATACATAAATACATTGTTATATTAGATTTCCATATTTACATGTACATATAAATATATAAATTCATATGCTTTACTGATATAATATAAAGTTATATATTATATATAGATATTATATATGTATATTCTATAATATATATGTATATTATATAACTATATTTATGTAATTTATATATTATATATAACATATACATTCATATTTGTGGTATATACTTATATTAATTATTTTATCATAATTGGTTTTCTTTGCAATCCTATGTATTTTATAATTTTAAAAGCATTCTTCTGATTTCTCCAAAAGGAGAAATCAAAAGTTAAGAACTTCTATAACTGTACTAATCTTCCCCCTTGAGTTCACTGCCAACTGCCACTCCAATAACTACTCGACATTTTTACTTTTTCTTATTTGGATTTTTTTTGAAGGGGGGCTGGTGGAAGAGGAGAGTGTCAGGAAAGCCACATATCCCATGTAAGAAATTCCCATCCCAGAGCTTACTCCTGCTAGGGACCTTTAAGACATAGGCCCAAATTTTGACTTCACTCACCGAGCAGGATGATTTCCTTTGGATATTCATTTTCTCTAACTTCTGTTACCAGCGCATCATCGATGGCTTGCCTGAAAGGTGATGGCCTGGGCAGCAGCTTGGCATCCGTAGTAGGATGACTACAAAGGAAGTAGAAAGGATTCTGATCTTTTTTTGTGTGCTGGAACTCATCCAGTTCCAGAGACAAGTGTGAGAAGTAAACTGGAGCGAATTCATTCATTCCATACTTAAGTGCCTATCTCTGGGACTGGAGTAAGACCAAACTCTATCATTTAGTAACTCACAGCTATACAATAATAATTTCTATATTTCTATAACATTTCTATAACACATTTCTATAACACTTCAAGGTCTATAAGATTACTTCCCTTTTCCTAACCCAACAGCCCCTGGGAAAGCACTCTATAAAGGAATTTATATAAATGTATATGATATCATGTTATAATGATATAACATAAATATATAACAAAATATGTATAATGTTATATGATATAATAAATAAATATAAGTATTGTATAAATTTATATAGTCTAATATAAATTGCATACAAATTTATAAAACATGTCTTATAAATTTATATAAAATTATAGTATAATGAATATAATTATGTAAACTTGTGTCATACTATTATAACCTAATAAATATAATTTTGTGTATTTATATATTAATTTAAGTACTGTCTTTCTATCTGTCTATCTCTGTCTCTCTTTCCTCTCTTTCTCTGTCTCTCTGTCTCTCTCTTTCTTCCTCTCCTCTCCCTGTGTGCTCTCTTTCTTTCCTGTCTTTATCTCTTCCTCTTTTTCTCTCTCTCTCTTCCTCTCTCTCTGCCTTTTTCTCTGTCTGTCTGTCTCTCTCTCACACACACACATCTATAACCTCCAAAATCAAATATAGAATCCTCTATTTGGCTTTTAAAGTCCTCCATAACACAGCTCCTTCCTACCTCTCCAGCCATCTCTTTTCTTCCTCCCCCAAGCACTCTCTGCCTCAGGGACACAGGCCTCCTTGCTATTCCTAGAATGTAACTAACATTCTGTCTCCCAGATCCAGGCACTTTTACCAACTTTACCTCTATACTTGGAATTTTTCCCTCCTTTTCTCTCCCTCTGGGCTTCACTGACTCTCTTCATATCCCAGCTAATGTCTCACCTTCTTAGTTTAGCTTATTTTTATTTTATTTTATTTTGGGGGGAAGAGGGAGAAGCAATTGGGATTAATTGACTTGCCCAGGGTCACAAAGCTAAGAAGTATTAAGTGACTGAGGCCCCATTTGAACTCAGGTCCTCCTGCCTCCAGGTCTAGCTACCCCAAATGTCTCATCTTTTACAAGTCATTTCTCAACCTCCTTAACCTTGGTGCCTTCCATCTGAGATTATCTCCAATTTACCCTGGAAATATCTTCTTTATACTTGCATATGGTCTCTCCTCATTAAACTATAAGTTCCTTGAGGTCAGAGGTTATCTTTTACTTTTCTGGGTATCCCCAGTACTCCACATAAATACTGATTGACTGATTTCAACAATTCATTGAGTACATATGTTCAACATGTGATCGAATTTTGGGAATTTAGTGAACTATACTGACCTCATCTCTTAAGACTCCATTCTGGAGCTAGCTCAGTTTCCTCTGTATTCAATTGTGGGTCTAGTCCAATTTCTGTCTTGTGAGAAGATTTTATTCAAATGTGGGAATTATGAGAAAACTTTACTGCATTGTTTGAATGAGCCCTTCAAAATTGGTAAGCTAGACCATCTCTACCTGTTGCTTATTGACAAACAACAAGAATTTTAACTAAAAATCTGGGTTTTGCTGACCAGAAACCCAATCAGATCCCAAGCTTGATACAAGTTTTCTTACGTCTTAAGCAACTCTTATGTTTATCTGAAAACTGGCCCCATTATCTTAAAAACTGGTCAGTTACCGTTTCTTTGTTCCTTTGACTGAAAACAGACAATTGTGAGGAATAGAGTCTCTTTCTCTGATTTCAGAGAATTGCACCTTTTTACTCTCCTCTTCCCAACTCTTGAAATTCATTCATTCTCCCTCCCAACTTGGAAAGTCCCTAGTCTCTCCTTCAATTAGAAATCAGTTTCTAATTACAAGATTGAGTAATCTTGTATCCTGGTTTATATCTTGTTAAATTTTTTTTCTTTTAATGCAAAAAAAAGAAGAAAAACCTGTCTCCCCTTATATTTGAAGTTCAGTGCCAAGCTGAAGAGTCTAGTCCCCATTTGCAACTTGTTTATGCAATTCAGAAACTCAAACCTTTGTTTCCTGTTATTTCAGATTGCCAGATGGTGGCCATTATTGGTATTCCTCAGATTGGGCTCCAGTGTCATCTTATAGAGCCCATTCTAGAATTGTGCCAAACACCAGAAGTGGAGCTAGAAAACCTGAGTTCAACTTCTAACTTTGCTGTTATTAGCTTTGTGACCTTGGACCTCTCTGTGTCTGTCTGTTTCTGTCTCGATTTCTCACATTGTATGAAATGAATGTGTTGAACTAAGTGATCACTACATATCCTTCTAGCTATAAATCCCATGATCCGATTATTAATACAGCATGTATTTTGACAGACAGGAAATAAGGCAATTGAGCAGGTGTGACTAAATCTAGAACTAACACAGAGATTAATCTATTTGATTAAATCCTTCATCAATATTATCTTCTCATTTTAAGAAAATTAAAAGGAATGCATACATTTCTAACATGCCCAACTTTTTTAAAAGTTGTGATTTTTTAACTTAAAATAAAGTCTCCTTTATTCATCTCTAGCCTGCCCTCCCAAAAAGAGAGCCCTAACTAGGGTGAGGCAGTCAGGGTTATGCCAGTACAATAATAATAATAATAATAATAATAATAATAATAATAATTACAACAATAGCTATGTGCTAAGCACTATACTAAATCCTTCATAAATACCATCTCATTTGATCCTCTGTACAACCCTAGGAGACAGATCTTATTATCATCTCCATTTCATAATTGAGTAAACTAATGCAAACAAGATAAAGTGTTAAAATTAAGCCGTGGTCACACAGCCAATGTCTGAAGCCAGGCTTGAACTCCAGTCAGTGACTGCAGGTCCAGTGCTCTCTGCTTGCAATATCTAGCTGTCTAATTTAAAAGGCATAAAAATATATTACATTTAGAAGCACATAGTAATTTCCCTTTCCCTCATTCAAATGACTTTATTTTAATTAATCCATTTATTGTTTTTTGTATCATCAATTACAAAATAATTTCCTATTGGCTCTCCCAAAAGAATCTCCCTATAGAAATATCAGTAAGTTTTCCTTTAATGAAAATAGAGTGCTTTTTTATAGATGTCACTAAACTATTTTAGCTATTTAACTAAGTTTCCATAACTAGTCTTGTTTAGAGACAGTTAGCTCTAACCCTTCCTCAAATAATGCTTTGGGAAGAACTTTCCAAATAAGCATTTCCTTGAATAGGAAGCACTTTATTTGGCAATATAACCATCCAGATAGAAAGTGTCAGTAAATATTGGTTTGGCTTTCTCTGATCTTTCAGCTAGAAGTGGTCTCATCTTCATCTCCTCTCCTAACATTTTATCCTCTTCTCATGAATTAATCATATTTTACATACTGATATATGAGAAGATGCCTGAGCATTATAGCTTCCAAAAGAAACAGAGAATGCTCAGAGAGAATGCAGGTGATTCAGAGCTTGGAGAGTACTTGTGAGTGATGTTTGACCCCTGACCATCAATAATATATTCCACCCTCAGTATTCTACAAGGCCATCATTTTGTTTCATTTTCCTCTCTTCCCAGACTTTGATTCTAGTTGGGGTTGTGCTAGTAAATGTTTAACAACTGGCTCTCCGAAACCACACCACAATACACTGAGAAGTTTGTTCTGCCAAGATTAGAAGGATAGCAGTAAACTGGGAAAATATTTTTATATCCAAAGGTTCTGATAAAGGCCTCATTTCTAAAATATATAGAGAATTGACTCAAATATATAAGAATTCAAGCCATTCTCCAACTGATAAATGGTCAAAAGATATGAACAGACAATTTTCAGACAAAGAAATTGAAACTATTTTTGGTCACAGGAAAAGGTGCTCCAAATCACTACTAATCAGAGAAATGCAAATTAAGACAACTCTGAGATACCACTACACACCTGTCAGATTGGCTAGAATGACAGGAAATGATAATGATAACTGTTGGAGGGAATGTGGGAAAACTGGGGCACTGATACATTGTTGGTGGAACTGTGAACGGATCCAACCATTCTGGAGAGTAATTTGGAGCTATGCTCAAAAAGTTATTAAACTGTGCATACCCTTTGACCCAGAAGTGTTTCTACTGGGCCTATATCCCAAAGAGATCTTAGAGGAGGGAAAGGACCCCACACGTGCAAAAATGTTTGTGGCAGCCCTTTTTGTAGTGTCAAGGAACTGGAAACTGAAAGAATGCCCATCAATTGGAGAATGGCTGAACAAATTATGGTATATGAATGTTATGGAATATTATTGTTCTGTAAGAAACGATCAACAGGAGGATTTCAGAGAGGCCTGAAGAGACTTGTATGAACTGATGCTGAGTGAAATCAGCAGAACCAGGAGAACATTATACACAGCAACAAGACTATAGGATGATCAATTCTGATGGACATGGTTCTCTTCAACAATGATGTGATTCAAACCAGTTCCTATTGTTCAGCAATGAAGAAAGCCATATACATCCAGAGAGAGGCCTGAGGGAACTGAGTGCGGACCACAACACAGCATTTTAACGCTTTCTGTGAATATTTCCATGCATTTTGTTTTCCTTCTTAGGTTGTTTTTTTTTCTTCTCTTTCTAGATCTGATGTTTCTTGTGCAGTAAGATAACTGTATAGATATGTATACATATATTGGATTTGTCATATAATTTATCATATTTAGCATGTATTAGATTACCTGTCATCTAGGGGTGGGGGTGGGGGGAAGGAGGGGAAAAGCTTGGGAAAAAAAAGTTTTTTGCAAAGGTCAATGTAGAAAAATCACTCATATGTTTTGTAAATAAAAAGCTTTTAATAAAGAAAAAAAAAAGAAGTTTGTTCTGCATCATCAACGTGATTTCCAGCACTGTTTCGAGGCTATACAATCAAGAAAACAATCAATCAAACATTGATTTGTAAAGGTGCCCATTTCCAAAGTGTAAATTGCTCACACTTCCCTCCTTACCCCACCCCATCTCTAGGATAGAAGAGCAACCTCAGGGGGTGTAACCTGATTCTAGCTTTTGAGACTTGGTCCAAGCCCTGTGACGCTGCACCTTTTCCTCCAATCTCTCTGCCTTCTTTTCTGACTCTTTTACTAACTTTTCTTCTTCATCTTACCCAATAACTTTGGTCTCTTTTCAAGCTCCTCTGCAGATCATCTTCTCATGGTTTTAGCTACATATAGATACTTTAAATATATATGATTAAATATATAAGATATAAATATTAAAATATCTTCAATTTCCTCACCTCTGAAATGGGGAACATACTCCTTATGCTAGGTGTTGTGGTAGATAGAGTGCTATGCCTAAACTCAGGAAGATCCGAGTTCAAATGTGGTCTCAGAGACTTCCTAAACAGTGTGACCCTGAGCAAGTCACTTCATCCTGTTTGTCTTAATTTTTCCTCATTGTAAAGTGAATTGATAAAGGAAATGGCAAATAAGTTCAGTAGCTTTACCAAAATAATAATAATAATAATAATCCCAAATGGGATCATACATGACTGAAATGGCTGAACAACAGTGCTTATGCCATTTAGTTTACAGGGATATAATGAGCAAGGTGCTCTGTAAATCTCAAAAGTGCTATAAAAATAGGTTATTATTATATAAAGGTAGGGATGTGCTAGAGCCAGCTTGAAATGGATCATGAAAGTCAATTGTTCAATTTTCAAGGTGAGGACTTATATTGCAAAAATTGGCAAATATTATAAACCATTTTTGTTGATTTATTTGTGCTGATTGTCTCAACTTAAGAAAGTGATGGGAAAATGTCAGTTATGAATATTAAACTTAAAAATGTGGAGTAGGTACATTTCTTCCCCAAGAGTCAGTTAACTATTTACCAGTCTGCTCTTGTATAAATATGAACTGTTTAGGCTTTTAACTCTATTAAGCTAAAATGATTCATAGATCTTTAAGAAAGTTATGGGGAAACTGTTAACAATGGATATTAAAAAAGTGTATAGTAGCTACCTTTTTTCCCAAGAGCCAACCCACCCTTATATAAATATAAGCTGTTTAAACTATTAGCTCTTTTAGGTTAAAATGATTAATAAAATTTTATCAGATTTAAGAAAGTGGTGAAAAAGTGTTAATAATGGACATTAAACCTAAAAGTACGTTGTGGGTACATTTCCCCCTCAAGAGTCAGTTGTTAAACATTTACCAGCTTACCCTTGTATAACCATGAGCTGTTTAGGCTTTTGGCTCTATTGAGTTAAAATCATTCATAAATTTTTAAGAAAGTCATGGGGAAAATGGTAATAATGAATATTAAGCTTAAAATTATGGAGTAGGTACATTTTCCCCCTAAAAGCCAGTTGTTAAGACATTTACCAGCCTACTGTTATAAAAAATAAAAGTTGTTTAAACTATTAGCTCTTTTAGATTAAAATGATTAGTAAATCTTTATCAAACTTAAGAAAGTGATGAAAAATATCAATACTGGATATTAAACTTAAAAGTATATAGTATATACTCTTCCTCCTAAGAGCCACTGGTTAAACATTTAGCAGCCCATCCCTTGTATGAATATGAGCTGTTTAGGCTATTAGTTCTATTAGGCTAAAGTGGTTCATAGATCTTTATCAGACTCTTACTCAGTAGAAGCTTGTCCTTTGGGGAGAACCTGAAGACAGCAAGAACAGGAGGAACTTTCAGGAACAGAGGAAGAAACAGGACGTGGAAGTAGATTGACACTAGGGCCATGTTCATTAGGTTCCAGACTGCCATTACCATTAGTACCTGCCACAACATATTTTTAATTCTTTAATAGCATTATCAAAAATAGCATTCTGTTCAGGATTTGAAGCTCATCCAAGATGTGAAAGGCCAAAATCTAACTACAAAAGACATTTTGCTTTTCCTTCTCTTCAATAAAACACTTTCACTCAGAAGAGCAGTCTACACTGCTTCTGGATAGCCTAACAGATAAGGTGTTGGGATTTCAGTCAGGAAGACCTGAATTCAAATCCTGACTTGGTAGCTGTGTGACTTTGAGCATTTCATTTAGCATCTGTCTCAGTTTCCTCATCCATAAGATGAGGATAATAACAACACTGATCTCACAAAATTATTGTGATTCAATTATAAATATATATACATATATATTTACTTTTACATATGCTTATATTTGTGGGTTGTTCAGTCATTTCAGTCATGTTTGACTCTTTTTATTCATTTTAATACACATTGCTTTATGGATTATACTGGGGTGTTTGGCTCTTTGTGACCCCATTTGGAGATTTCTTGGCAGAAATACTGGAGTGGTTTGCCATTTCCTTCTCCAGCTCCTTTGACAGATAAGGAAACAGGCACATGGGATGAAGTGGTTTGCCCAGAGTTATGTAGGCTAGGAAATATCTAAAGTTGGATTTGAACTCAGGTCTTCTGACACCACGCCCAGTGCTTTATCCACTGGACTATCTACCTTCCCATGTATTCATTCGCTTCTTTATTTTTATATACATATTCTCTTTATATATTATATATCATATCACACATATTCAAAATCATCATGTATATAACTCAGCAAAGCTTAGAGCACATATAAATATTATCTTTATTATCATCATCACAGTCCCCACTTCTATTTCTTCATGACTTCCCTTCCTCTCCTCTCCCCCACATCTGTACTGAAGGAGCTCTCTCCAGATTTACAGACCTCCTCATGGGGAAATCCAAAGACCTTTTCTCATTCTTGAACTCTCTACTCTGATATCTATCTTCTTTCACATTCTCTCCTTCTCGGGCAGCTAGGTGGTGCAGTGAATAGAGCACCAGCCCTGAAGTCAAGGAGGACCAGAGTCCAAATCTGACCTCAGATACTTAACATTCCCTAGCTGTGTGATCCTGGGCAAGTCACTTAACCCCAATTGCCTCAGCATAAATAAATATTCTCCTTGACTTTTTTTTTCCTAAAAAAAAGTATCACATCTTAAAAGCCCTCTTGTAACAAATTCTCCCTTAATTCCTGTGATGCTGCACCTTCCCCTCCAAACTCTTTGCCTTCTTTTCTGACTCTTCTACCAGCTTCTCTTCCTCATCTTACCCACTAACTTTGGTCTTTCTTTGAGTTCTTTTCCTGGTTCTTTTATCTCTTATGTTCTGTCCTCTAGTGAGCTTATCTACTCACATGGCTCCCAAGAAAAAGCTGTTCATGAGAGGCAGCATTGTGTAATGAGTATTAGAAAAACCTGGGTTCAAGTTCCCTTCCTCTGGCATATGCTGGCTCTGTCAGAACAGCTCACTTATGAAGAAAGCCATACACACCCAAAGAGAGGGATATGAAATGTGGACCACAAGATAACATTTTCATGTTCTCTACTAATGTTTGCTTGCATTGTGTTTCCTTTCTCTGATTTTTTTTTCTTGTAGAAACGATTTTTCTTGCACACCAAGATAACTGTAAAAATATATATATACATATTCGATTTGTCAAGTATTTTAACTTCCTGCCATCTAGAGGAGGGGTGGGGAGTAGGGAGGAAAAATTTGTAACAGAAAGCTTTGTAAGTTAAGGATCAATGTTGAAGAATTACTCATACATATATTTTGCAAATAAAAAGCTTTAATAAAAAAACAAACTTATCAAACAAAAATAAATAAATAAATAAAATAAAAGTAGTGCTTTGACCTAAAAAAAAAAAAAAAAAAAAAAAATAAAAATAAAATTAATTTTTCAACAAAAAAAAAAAAAAAAAAAAAAAAAGAACAATTCACTTATCCTCTCAATGCCCCAGGCAACTCTCTAAGGCTGTAGGAGGTTCCTTGCTGGGTATCCCATATACCAAGGAAATTACAATTCTAGTCCTCCCCCCAAAAAAGGGCTTCTAACGGCAGTGTAGTAGAAAGATGACCACGAATTATTAGGTCCTTATTACTTGGTACCCATGTGATTCATGATCAATTCACATAGCAGCTCTTAAGTTTCAGTTTCTTCCTGTATAAAATGTGATTTTCAATGTGTTTCCAGATCTATAACTATTACTCTCTACCACCCCTTTCCTTCTCTTCCAAACTCCAATACTGAATCCAAGATTCACATGATAGGCTTTGTAAAATGGACTGGTGGTGAGAAGGAAGGATGAAGGGGCTGAAAGCTGGTAGGTAGATCAATTAGAAAGCTTCCGCAGTAATCTCAATAACAGACAAGGGAACTTCTTGGAATAGTGACAGTGGGCATGGAAATGAATGAATGGAATCAAGAACACAGAATTTAAAAGTTAATGGAACCACAGTAAAAGGAACCGTCAAGTTTACCACACTCATTTGATCTGTGAGGAAAATGAGACACAGGTTAAATGAATTGTCAAGAGTCACAGAGCTATTATCTGAGACAGGAACCAAGTCCTTTTGACTCCAAGTCCAATGCCTTCTCACTGACATAATGCTTTAGAAGAGATGCTAGAGGATGAAACCTTGTGACTGACTGGGTTGGGAGGGAGGTGAGAAAAAAAAGGAATCAAGAATAATTAAAAGTTTTAATGCTTAGTGACTTAGAAATTAAAGCTATTATTGACAGAATTAGGAAAATCAAGAATGGCAATTGATGGGGAAAAGGGACAGGATGTATAAAGAAAATAGCAAACCACTCCAGTATCTTTGCCAAAACAAACAAACAAACAACAACAACAAAAACAAAAACAAAACCATGGACAATATGGTCCACAGGAAAGAGTTGGATAGGACTGAACAAGCAGGGTATGTAAGTAGAGCAAGGAACAGGGAGTTTGATTTTAGAGAGAATTCTATTTAGTCAAAAGCAGGACGTTCAGATGGAGAGGTGCAAAACATAACTGGAACTATAAATAAGAAATAAAACAGGAGTTGAAATATAGATTTAGGACTCACCTCTCCCGCTCCCATAAAGTAGATAAGATAAGAGAGTAAATGTAATTTCTGAGGGCTTGAACAAAAAAAGAAAGAAAAGAACTGAAGACTGAGCCTTAGAGATAGTCATACTTAAAGTATCCAATTCAACTTTTTTTCTTTTTGGAGACTGGGTTTCCCCATCTTACTCAGTGCTAGAAGTGCATTGGTATTATGGATTCATAGGTCTGATCCTCTTGGGGGCTTACTATATTGGTGCTAAACTTAGTTGTCTTATGTCTAAACTCAATTCTCTTATTCCTACTGTAACTCTAAACTTTTGAGCTCAAGAGATCCACCATCTTCAGCCTTCCCCAGGGGAAGGGTTTATACATATTCAAAGCTACGCACAGTTCAGTTTCTTTCTTTTTCTTTGTTTCCTTCCCTTTCTTTCTTCCTTTCCCTTTCTTTCTTCCTTTCTCTCCCTTCTTCCCTCCCTCCATCCCTTTCTTTCTTCCTCCCTCCCTCCCTTCCTTCCTTCCTCCCTCCCTCCCTTCCTTCCTTCCTTTTTCTTTCTTTCTTTCTTTCTTTCTTTCTTTCTTTCTTTCTTTCTTT
>JAJPUD010006505.1:90552-128255 GCA_023553655.1 Myrmecobius fasciatus
TTTCTTTCTTTCTTTCTTTCTTTCTTTCTTTCTTTCTTTCTTTCTTTCTTTCTTTCTTTCTTCCTTCCTTCCTTCCTTTCTACTTTCTTTCTTTCTCCCTCCATCCCCCCATCCTTCTCTACTTCAATGATCACTTTATTGACCTTTTAATAGAATACAGGACATTATTTGCCAGGAAGAGTGATGCCATCATATGTCTGCTAGAACCAGTGCATGGCTTCCTCTTTACCAATTGTGTGTTTGGCCCCAACGCAGCCTGTTCCGTGCTTCTTGTCTGCATTGCCAAACCCTGGCCTGCCCAGCATCTCATAGATGTCCAAGCCATAGATGTCATAGGTCGGTCCCATCTAATCCCCAGATCAATATGCTCTGGGATCCCAAAGCTGAAGTTACCAGTATCTGAGAAGTTTTGTTTTTTTCCCTATAACTCATATTCTTGCATCTTCAGCCCCTTCTCCAGAATCTCTTCAGCTTTGGCTGGTGAAGGATGATGTTCTCATTTCTCCTGATTCCAAAAGACCTGACAATAGAGGGAATGAGCTTTGGAGAACACTGGGGTTTGTCCTGTGAGCTGCTCCAACACTTTGATCTCCTGGGTCAGCCAGTCCCCACTCTCCCCAACACAGATGTTGAAGCAGAGTTTTCAAATGCGCAGTTCCGGCATGGAGTCTTCCTTTTCACCCTGATCTTGTGCCATGATGGAGAACCAGAAGAGAACCTGGTTCAATTTCTTTTTAAAAAAAATTATTAAGCTTTTAAGCTATTCTCAAGAAACTTAACATCTAATGTGCAGAAGAACTATGGATGCTCCTGCTTCAATTTTCCCAACTAAAAGGAATGGTATATTATGCCTACCACCCTCCCATCTCTCTTGGGCTACTGCCAGAATGGGTAAAGATAAGCCAAAGTGACTAGATTCTAACCTTTTAACCCTAGATCTTTTTTTTTTATTAAAGCTTTTTATTTACAAAAACTATGCATGGGTGATTTTTCAACATCAACCCTTGCAAAATCTTCTGTTCCAAATTATCCGCTCCTTCCCCGCACCCCCTCCCCTAGATGGCAGATAGTCCAATACAATTAACCCTAGATCTTGCAGAGGTAAGGCCAGTCATTCAATTTTCCCTTTCCACTAATCAATAATGGAACATAAATGCTACCTTGAGGAGATTCACATCGATCGTCTAATCAACAAGCATTTATTAAGTACCTATTATCTATCATGTTGTGCCTGTCTCAGTCTCCCTCAGTTGCTGTCTCAGTCTCCCTCAGTTACTGTCTCAGTCTCCCTCAGTTACTGTCTCAGTTTCCCTCAGTTACAGTATCAGTCTCCCTTAATTGCTCTGTCCCGGAATAGAATCCCCACTTCCTGACCTTCAAAAATAATTGGACTCACATTCCAAAGTAATCATGAAACCTCCAGAAGGCCAGCCTCGACCTCCCCTTATCTATGTGACCCAGACAAGCAGTCTGCCAGTCTAACCTGTCAGAACTGAATTTATGGTTTCCTTGGACACCAGATGTGCTCAGCTGTTCCCATGAGTTCTTTGTCTCCCTGAGCTATAGGAACCTATATTAATCCATGACTTTTCTCAATGGAATGCTGTGTACTTTGTATTCAGTCGGCTAACATGGCTGTGACTGTGTTGGTCCCTGGCCTGGACTTCGTGCCTTGAGACACGAGTCCCAGCAGTCCTGATCCATAGCTATGGATTCTGAACTCTCAATTAACATCAATAAAGCGTTACCTAATTTCCATGTGTGATACTGCCTCAGTTTCTCCCTGAGCATTACAATCAGTCAGTCACCTGCTAAGAACATTGATATTCCATGTCCTCAAAGATCTTACATTCCATTTCATTGATAAATGTTCACAGAGAAGTCAATGCAGTGTGAATAAATACACAGTGTTCATCACTGTGGTGGATGGAAACACTAACAAATGGGGGAAACAGGAAGGAGGAAGTCTTTGAGCTGAATTTTAAAACAGCTGGTGGTTTCAAGAATAGGAGGTGACATGGGAGAGCATTATAGGAATGGGGAAGAGCCTGGGCAAAGACAGAAACGTGAGACACCGAGAACAATAAACAGCACAGTTTTCTGGATGATGGCACATGAGGGAGAATAATATGCAAACATCCTGGAAAGAAAGGCTGTCAGCAGTTTGGGATGAATTTTAACATCAAACAAGAGAGTTTTTGTTTTATTCCAGAGGCAGTAATGGACCCACCAAAGTTTCTTCAGCATGAGGGCTTTATGAATGGCAGGCATGATTGTAATTTTATTCAGTCACATTGACTCCTTGTCAGGATGGATTAGCTAGAAGTCCATTCCTCTTAGGCCAGAATGCTATAGGATGGGAAGGAGCTCCAGGAGGTGTGATAAGCAGTACTTAACGCCTTCATTCTCATGCATCCCTTACTCTTTGTAACCAGTTAAGTCTCTACCGTCAATGAACGAATCAATCAATAAACATTTATTTGGCACCTACTATGTTCCAGGCACTGGAGTCCTCCTTAACCTATTGTTCACCTCTTCCCCAGCATCCTTCATCCCCAACCAAGACTCGCTAAAATCTCCTTCACGGGTTTCCTACCATTGTTCTTCGCCTCCTCCACAACGAGTGAGAGTGATTCACTGGGCTCCATCACCTTAGGGGGTACAAAGAATCAAGGGACCTGGAGCTGCAGTTAATAAGATGCTCGGCCAGCCCAGCTTGAGGTTAGGAGGAAGCTGGAGAGAGCCGGGAAAGTGAGATTCGTTCCCTTCTCCTTGGAAGCAAACCAGCGATCTCTGGTTTCTAGGTTACGGGAGATACTAACTACATTCTCTATACGGGGGGAGGGGGGCGTGGAGCACGGCAAGGAGCCCGGGCTCTTTTCAAAGGTATTTTCTCCTTTTCTCTTGGGGTAGAAGCTCCCTTTGTCTAAGTTGGAACTGAGCTTTTTGATTTTCCCAGCCTCCCTCTGAATGTTTTATTCATTCAGGCTTCTGATCCCATTAAAATGTGATACCGTTGGAGAACTCCACTTAAGAGAAAGGATGGAAAAAAAAAAAAAAAACAGGTCTGTATTCGAGAGCGAGGGGAGCTACCCAGCAAGGAAAATTGGATTTTTCATTTGTAGTATGAGAATGACCAAGCTGCTTTGCCACGAACTGATTCACACCACCTGTGGTCGTTGCCAGGCCCTGAAAGCTCTATTGAGATTTTTTATATTTCCATTTATTATTGTTCAGTTAAATTAAGCGAGCATTTAATGAGCACTTACTGTGTACAAAATGCTATGTGCTACAAGCTGGGATGCTAGAATAAAAATGAAGCCGTCCCTGCCTACTCTGAAGCCTCTTCCCCTCAAGTCAATTAAAAAAGCAAATCTATTAAGCACACATTGTATGCCAGATGCTGTTAGATAGGACTTGGGGTTCACACACACATACACAGGGAGGGAGAAAGAGACAGAGAGAGAGTCTCTGTCTTCAAAGAGCTTACTACATTATCCTGAGGGAAAACAATGAATACAGATAAGTACAAAATACTTGAATATTATTTATAACAAAGGGCAATATAACTTTCAGGCTCTTCTCTATGTTTGAAGTGTCAATAAAGAATAAATTAGCTTTTAAGCTGGAAATGACTTGTAAGGGGCTTACAAATGACTCCCCCTGCCCATAGCATCTTTATGACTTAAGAGAGACCTAATAGATAGTCTTCCAGTAAGAATTTCAGGATCAGCTTCACTCTATTATGAGTCATTGAAGAAACTGGTGAGAGGAAAAGAAAGTACCTAGATATTGTCTTTAATTATACAAATCCAAATGAAATCTTCTATGCTATTCCTTCCTGCCTCTACTCTTGAAGCTAAACATTTCATAAGATCTTAAAAATGAAAGGAATCCCAGAGATCCGGCCTGAGCCTGAACCAGAACTTCATTTACACAAATGATTATCCAGGCTCTGCTTGAAGAATTCCATTGATGGGGAGCTCACTATCTTTGAGACAGATTGTTTCAGTGGAAAAACCACTGAATTGTAGTCAGAAGGCCTCATTTCAATACATGGCCTATGTGTGACCTTGAACAAAGATTCACTGCCCTAAAGCCTCAGTTTTTTTGTTTTTGTTTTATTTTTTTTAATCTATGAAATGATGACTTCTAAGCTTCCTTTCCATTCTAAATCTGTGATCCACTTTTGAATAGTCCCATTTGTTAGGACACTTCCCTTCCCATCGAGTGGAAATCTGCCTCTTTATAACTTTATTGGGATCAGACCAAAAGCATAGAATCAATCTCAGAGTTGAAAAGGACCTCAGAAGCCATCTAATTCTATCCATACCTTTCCACAGGAATCTGGACCTAAAGACCTCCAGTGACAGGGATTTGAACTGAGATCTTCCTGATTCCAGGCCCAGTAATATACCCACTGGGCCACCTAACTGCTACTATTATTAATTTTTTCCCTTTCTGCCTTTCTGAGGGCACCCAAGTTTCCCTACTCAGACTCCTAAAAGAAAGTCTTTATTTTAAAACAAAACAAAAAGAAAAGAAACCACACCAACAGATTAAAGCATTTAATTTATACACATATAACATATTCAGAGTAAGGACTAGCACTGAATTATAGATACAAGAAAATAGGAAGAGATGAAGTTGAATAGATACAATGGGAACCAAGTGATAAAGACCATGAATGCCAAGTTGGAGAAATTCAGATTCTTGAAATAGAGAAGAGAACAAGCATTTGTTAAGCATTTATTATGTCCCAGGCATCTTGATAATTGCTTCACAAATATTATTTCACTTTATTTTCAAAACTTACTTAATCAGTAAGAAAATTATGTCAACAACCAGAGCCTTTAGTCTCCTGAACCAATCAAGTTTAAAGGATGGTTTCAATTTCTTTTAAGGAAAAACCTGACTAATTTGCATGAAGGCAAAGATTAGAATACTGCTCCCATCATACACCTCTATCAGAAAAAAGAATTTGAACATACACAACCAATGTTTAGATTTACTTTTTAAAATAAATTATAGACAAATGCTAATAATTGTGGACATTATAAAACTTATGCAAAAAATAAATAGGGATTAGCTAAAGATTACATAATATTTTATGATTAAGATTCCATAGGGAATTATTGAGTAGGACAGTGACATAATCAGACCTGAATCAATTGGTAGTTTTGTGGAAGATGGATTGGGGAGAAACTTTGAGGCAGGGAAACCACTTAGGAAAACATCCTAATAGTTTAGGAGAGGTGATAAGGACCTGAACTGGGATGATGGTCATGAAAGTAGAAAGGAGAAGACAACTGCAAGAGGTAAAGACAAATTTTGGTAATCAACTAGATATATGGATGAAACGAGGATAATACTAAAATTACAAACCTATGTGACAAGAAGAAAGGTGATACCCAAAACAGAAATAAGGAAGTTCAGATGAGTTTGAGAGTGAAAGATAAAGCTATCACAAATCATCCATCCTGATTCATCCTGTGCTATTCACTCTTTCCCAGTAGACATGTAAGATAAGCTTACTCACTAGACTCTGTCCAAGAGCAAAGAGCCCCTTTCCCCCTCAAGGATGGCCCCTAAAAATTATTTTAAATTTATTTCTCTGATTACTAGAAAGTTTGGACAGTTTTTCAAGTGATTAGTACCATTGCTTTCAGCAAGTGTTTGTCCATGTCCTTTAACCACTGGAGAATGAATATTTATGTTTGCATAGTAACTCCTGTCAGCCTCTTCCCTAATTCCTCTTCACATAAGTAGGGGAGGTCTCAAAGGGCAGTTGATTACTTTTCCCTTTTAGGAGCCACAATCTAATGTGCTCCCTAATCAATCAACCTGTTGACATCAATTAGCTTTTACAGAAGGTGTTGAGAAAGTATAGTTAGTATAGTTTCATTTTAATAGTTCATAGGTCTAGCTTATAGATCTAGAATTGGGAAGAATTTCAGTGCCCTTGATTTTTTACAGATGAGGAAACTGAAGTCTATGGTAAAATGACTTGCTTAAAGTCGCATAGATAGTAAGTGTCAGAAACAGGATTTGAACTTATGTCCTGTGACTCCAGGGGCCACACTTTTTTCCCCCTTCTTTGCCACAATACAAGCCTCCTATTGATTTTGTTGTGAATATTATCATTCCATCCATTTTTATCTCTGCTTTTAACTTCTTCCACTTCTTTGATAGACACAAATGAGATGAACATACGAATAAATGAGGTGCAGAAATTCTCACTACAGAAGGACTTGTCTTACATGTAGGCTGCAAGTAGAAAGGTAAGACGATCTGTTCAGGGTGCAGTCCCTATGTAAGCCACTAGATGGTGGTCCATGCTCAAGCTGCTTCAGTTTCTTCATTCCCCCACCTCCACCTCAGTGATTCTCACATAGGTACAGTAGAATCCCCCATCTGTGACTTCCAGCCCATGCCTCCTCTCTAGTCTCTCTCTATGTAGGTACAGACTGATCTCAGCTCCCCATTGTTCCTAGCCTCCTTGAAGTGCTCTAGAAATCAATTCCAGTTATACTTCGCCTCTAAGATAAATCATAATAATTTATTTCTTAACCTAATTGAAATGGTATAGCCTCGATACCATTATGATTTTTGTCTTCTTCCCAACTTTGCTCGATCCAAAGGATTTATTATTCTAGGACTGAGTTTTTATGTCACGGGGTCTTTTTTCCCATGCATAGTGATGATGTGAATAATTTCATGAAAGTGGTCCAAGAAAATAAAACCTTTTTTTCTAAATATTAGACATTCTTGTTATTAATGGGATAAGAAGAAAATGCATGAAAAATAATAAATAAGAGGGAAAAGAACCCACATGTGCAAAAAATGTAGCAGCTTTTTGTAGTGGCAAGGAACTGGAAACTGAGTGGATGCCCATCAGCTGAGAATGGCTGAATAAGTTATGGTATGTGAATGTTATGGAATATTATTGTTCTGTGAAAAACGATCAGCAGGATGATTTCAGAAAGGCCTGGAGAGACTTTCATGAGATGATGCTGAGAGAAATGAGCAGAACTAGGAGATCACTGTACACAGCAACAATAATACTATATGATGATCAACGGTAATGGACTTTGCTCTTCTCAACAATTCAGTGATTCAGGCCAATTCCAATAGACTTGTGATGGAGAGAGCCATCTGTATTCAGAGAGAGAACTATGGAGATTGAATGTAGATCAAAGCACAATATTTCACCTTTTTTGTTTGTTTTTTCTTTCTCATGATTTTTCCCCTTTTGCTCTGTTTTTCTTGCACAACATGACAAATATAGAAATATGTTTAAAAGGAAATATGTTAAAATATGTTTAACCTATATCAGATTGCTGTCTCAAAGTAAGCTAAAGAAAAAGAAAAAAACAAAGTCTTACAAAAACAAATGTTGATAAGAGAGCCATCTGCATCTAAAGAGAGGACTATGGGGACTGAATGTGGATCACAACATAGTACTGTCACCTTTTTTGTTGTTTGCTTGCTTGGTTTTTTTTTCTTCTCTCATTTTTTTCCTTTTTGATCTGATTTTGCTTGTGCAGCACAATAAATGCGGAAATATGTTTAGGAGAATTGCACATTTAACTTATTTTGAATTGCTATCTAGAGGAGGGGGGAGATGAGAAGGGACAGAGAAAAATATGGAATGCAGGTTTTGCAAGAATGAATGTTGAAAACTATCTTTCCATGTATTTTGAAAAATAAAAAGCTATTATAAAAATGAATGTTGAAAACTATCTTTACATGTATTTGGAAAAATAAAATACTATTATATTAGAAAAAATAATAATAAATAGTTGTCCATGTCATACACTGAAATAACAAATGAATCTAAGTATTTTTTCCTCAGTTCTCCTTAATGCTGGTGTCTTCCTTCTCTGATTATCTCCAATTTATTACATATATGTCTTCTTTGTACATAGTTGTTTATATGTTGTTTCCTTCATCACATTGTGAGCTCCTTGAAAGGACTATTTTGTTTTTGGTTTTTGGGGGCATTTAAATCTTTCTTTGTATTCTCAGTGCTTAGCATGCTGTCTGGCACACAGTAAGCCTTTGATAAATGTCTGTTGATTCTTCTTTTAGCCCTTTGGTGGCACAACTGAGCCTCAAATGATTCGTCTAATTTTCCACTCTTTAGCCAAAGATTTACTGATGGGAAGGGCTGAGCTCAATACTCCCTAGAGTCTAGAGGCTGGAGAGAGGAGAGGATGAGATGGATGCAGAGAGAGCAAAGAAAGGAAGCAAAAACAAGGAGAGGTTTATAATGGATCCGGACTAAAACAAAACCCAATTCCAACTACCCTTCCCTGGAGACTGGGAAGAGAGGGGAGGGGAAAGAAATAAAAGTGTAAATTTTCATTGAGTAGAAACTTGAATCTGTGTATGGGCTTCCTTACCTATTAAATCAGAAGGTTGGTAGCCCTGGGCAGTAGGATCTGGATTTAAATTCTGGATCTAGAGTTTACTAGCTACGGTATATGATGTATATATTCCCATAACAATCATATGTGGAAGAGGACACCTATGGAAATACCTGTGCCAGTGAAGGCTCTATGGTGAATCATCTCATACAAGTGGTTAAGTGGGTCACTTCCTCCTCGGAGCTTCAGTTTCCTGATCTGTAATGTAACCATGATATTAGATGCCATCCAATGATCTCATGAAGAGAGGATTGTAAGGTTCCTTTCAATTCTATGATCCTATGATTACAGAGTGGGCTCCTCAAAGAGAATTCCTAGCTTCCCTTACCCATGGCCTCAATCACCTTTAATAGCTCCCAGTTTCTTATAGAATAGTTCAAACTCTTCAGCCTGGCATTCAAGGACCTCTACAACCTCATGCCAGCCCACCTTTCTAGACTTACATCCTACTATCTTAAACACTCTAAATATTGGTTTTCCCATTGTAAAATAAGGTTTGATTAGATGATTTCTCAAGCTCTATGCCCCTCTGAACTCTAAATCTCATCAATGGTCTTATAAGGCAGGATCTATATTTCCCCTTTAGATCAAGAATTCTGCAGAGGTAGGAACTATATCTGTCCTTCACACTTACATTTCTGGGTATTCTCATAAACCATGTTTAAAATACTAACTATTTTGACAATCAAATTTAGACATGATGTAAAATCCCCTAATAATTAGCACTATGCCAAAGGGGAATAGGCTATCTCAGGGAATCTCAGGCTATCTCAGGTTCCCTCCAGAGTTGTTCCCACCAGAGCTAGCTCATATCAACTCCAGAAAATAGATTAATTTTTAGTGTGACCATTTCCACCTCAGAAATTGGCAACTGCTGCAAATTAGAGATTGATTTATTGTTTTGGTGAATGTCTAGACTCAAGAAGTGATGGGGGAAAATGTTAATTCAGTGTGTTCAACTGTTTTTCAATCGTGGGTGACTTCTGACCTCATTTAGGGTTTTCTTGGCAAAGATATTAGAGCAGCTTGCCATCTCCTTCTCCAGCTCATTGTACAGATGAGGAAACTGAGGTAAACAGAGTTAAGTGACTTGCCCAGGATCACACAACTAATAAATGTCTGAAACTATATTTGAACTTAGATACATGAGTCTTCCTGACTTCAGGCACTTTATCCATTGTGCTACCTATCTGCCCAAAATGTTAATAATGCAGATTAAATGTAAAGGTGTACCTTGTACTTTTTTCCTTCAGAAAGTTGATTGTTAAACATTTAATATCATAACCCTGTTTCCTTCCCATTAGAGGCAAGCAGAGACTGACTGACCCTTGAAGGGCATAATATAGAGCAGATTTTTATTCAATTATGGATGGGACTAGCTGGTCTCTAGGGTCCCTGCCAATTCCAAGCCTGCGATTCTGTGATTACACTCACATGTTATATTAGAGTACATTTACTGAATGGAACTGAAAATAAAAGATACAACATTAAAATTCCCAAAGGACTGAGCCTAGTCATGCTAGCTGTTAGAGGCCTGAAAACTATTCTTCTCAGCATCAGCAAATACTCCATCCTCAACCTAATTTTGGACAAAAGAACAGCTTTGGTTCCAAAGCTGTGGAGGAAGGCTATCTTTGTTTCAGTCATCCCTGACTGTTTGTGACCCCATTTGAGGTTTTCTTGGCAAAGATACTTGGGGTGGTTTGCTATTTTCTTCTACAGCTCATTTTACAGATGAGGAAAATGAGGCAAACTGGTTTAAATGACTTGTTTAGGATCACACAGCTAAGGAAGTGTCCCAAATGGGATGAAAAATTGGGCATAACTGAAAAGACTAAACAACTACAATAATATATCAGAATTATTGCTTTGAGCAAACAGATTCATCACAGATTTACCTAATGCTAGAACACACACACACACACACACACACATCTCCCTCAGCCAAAGAAAAAGGTTCAAGCATAATCACAGCACAGGAGATGACCTGGGTAAGAGGAATTTACACATACACTTCCCAATCCCTTTTTACAGGGGTCAACAGTACCCATGTCTCTAAAGAGTGATATTATAAGCAAATTAGAGGAACATAGGATACTTTACCTCTCAGATCTGTGGAGAAGGAAGGAATTCGTGTCTAAAGAAGAAATGGAACTCTTAATTGAACACCAGATAGATAATTTTGATTTTATTAAGTTAAAAAGTTTCTGTACAAACAAAACTAATGCAGACAAGATCAGAAGAGAAACAATAAATTAGGGAATCATTTTTACACTTAAGGGTTCTGATAAAGGCCTCATTTCTAAAACATATAGAGAATTGACTCAAATTTATAAGAATTCAAGCCACTCTCCAACCAATAAATGGTCAAAGGATATGAACAGACAATTTTCAGATGACGAAATTAAAACTATTTCTAGTCATATAAAAAAGTGCTCCAAATCACTATTGATCAGAGAAATGTAAATTAAGACAACTCTGAGATACCATTACACACCTGTCAGATTGGATAAGATGACAGGAAAAGAAAATTGCAAATGTTGGAGGGCATGTGGGAAGGCTGGGACACTGATGCATTGTTGGTGGAACTGTGAACAGATCCAACCATTCTGGAGAGCAATTTGGAACTATGCTCAAAAAGTTATCAAACTATGCATGCCTTTTGACCCAGCAGTGTTTCTACTGGGCTTAGAAATCATAAAGGAGGGAAAGGGCCCCACATGTGCAAGAATGTTTGTGGCAGCCCTTTTTGTAGTGGCTAGAAACTGGAAACTAAATGGATGCCCATCAATTGGAGAATGGCTGAATAAATTATGGTATATGAATGTTGTGGAATATTATTGTTCTGTAAGAAACAACCAGCAGGAGGATTTCAGAGAGGCCTGGAGAGACTTGCATGAACTGATGCTGAGTGAAATGAGCAGAACCAGGAGATCATTATACACGGCAACAACAATACTATATGATGATCAATTCTGATGGACGTGGCTCTCTTCAACAATGAGATGATTCAAACCAGTTCAATTGTTCAGTGATGAAGAAAGCCATTTACACCCAGGAAGGGGCCTGTGGGATCTGAGTGTGGACCACACAACATAGCATTTTCACATTCTGTTGATATTTGCTTACATTTTGTTTTCCTTCTCAGGTTTTTTTTTTTCCTATAGATCCGATTTTTCTTGTACAGCAAGGTAACTGTATAAATACGTATACATATATTCTATTTGTCATATATTTTAACATAACTAACATGTACAGACTACCTGTCATGTAGGGGAGGAAGTGGGAGGAAGAAGGGAAAAATTTGGAACAGAAGGCTTTGCAAGGGTCAATGTTGAAAAATTACCCATGCATATGTTTTGCAAATAAAAAATTTTAATAAAAAAACTTATAAAAAAATAAAACACACACACACACACACAAACAACATCCATGTCTCCCAGGAATCCCCACAATCAATCAATCAATCAACCAATAAGTATCAAGTTGCTACGTGCCAAGCAATGTACAAGGAACTGGGGATACACACACACATACACACACACACACATACACACACACACACACACACACATTCAGGATATTTATATTACCCTCTTAGGTTTTCCAAAGCCACAAAGTAATAACCAGGTTTTGATTTTAGTTCTTCTATTTGCAGAGTACTATCAAATTCCTCCTGCTTACTGTTCCTTAATATCCCTTGTTAGGATAGATTGGCAAGGGTAAAACAGTAACCTATTTTATGCCTCAGAGAATAATAACTCATCCAGAGTCTCTTGGCAAGTCAGTGGTGAAAACAGGATGAAAAGGATTAAATAAGAAAAGTCACATTTCCAGGTCCACTGCTAGTTTAGTTCACAGAGTCACCTCCAGCTATTTTTAGCCACTCCTGAGGATCAAGAAGAGAACACCAATTACCAAAGAAATGGAATTCTCTGTTTTTTTGTTTTTCTATCCAATGACAGGCTTCCATGATCCCCACAATGGTATATTTGATTCTTGAAGAGGCAAGACAGATCAATAGAAAGATTATTAGAGGACTAGGGTTTAGGGCCTCTTTGTGTGCTGTGGGATGACTCAAATTTCCTAGTTTGATTTCAGTTAATTCAAAATTCTATGATTATTTGAACAATACTTTGCTTACTCAGATAGAAGGTAAACAGTAAGAAGAGGGGAGGGATCTTCCCTTCCCTGAGTTGCTACTGGACACTGACAGAAAGATAGCCCAAATTATGTGTTTAAGTGGTACTTGGGGAATAATTGATGGGTATCAGTTGTGAATGCTGGGAGTAGAGAGCCAAAGGAAAAGTTAAGTCAGGTGACTGGACCACTCCTTTCCTCTTCGGTCTTGGTTTTTTTCATATTTCTTCATGCTCCTCTCCTCCCTGCTCCAGAGCCACCTAGGAAAAGGCCAAGGAAGTGACTGAATCGCAAGCCAAAGACAGGATTGGCTTTATGCAACCTTAGTTCTTTGATGCTCTCCAGTGGCAAACTGACATGATCTCTGGCAGAGGACATGAACTTTTCCCACAGAATCAAAAAATTAGAAAAGTAGTTTCTTACTCATGATAAAGCAGCAAGTCCAACACACATCCTGTCATGAATCCTTTCTACAACCCCCAAAAGTGTTCCTCCAAGCTCTATTTGAAGACCTCCAACCTGCTCCATCCAGAGGCAGCCCCTTCCACTTTGAGATAATAGGAATTGACAACAAGTCTACATAAACCTTTGAGATTACTGCCCCAAACTCCTGATTCTGCCCTTTGGGACCAAATAGAAGAGAGCAAGTGATTTGCCCAGAATCACATAGCTAATAAGAGTATGAGGCCTCCTCTCTCCCTGACTTCAGGCCCAAGACTCTATCCACTGAGCCACCTGTCTGCCTTCACTTTATCACTCCAAGTTTTGGGTCTTCAAAACCTCCATCACCATTTATTAGATATATTATCCTGAAATTCTTCTCCTTCATGATAAGAGTTGAAATTTAACATTTGAAAAATATTTTATGAGGCAGCTAGATAGGAGATAGAGCATCAGTCCGGGAACCAGGAGGACTTGAGACACTTAATACTTCCTTAGCTGTGTGATCCTGGGCGTAACCCCAATTGTCTCATACCCTCTCTCTCTCTCTCTCTCTCACACACACACACACACACACACACATACACACACACACACACACACACACACACATACACACACACACACACACACACACACACACACACACACACTAAAAGGAAAAGAACTTTACATTTCATTCTCACAGCTCTAGGAGGGAAGTGCTGTTATTAACCCCATTTTTCAGATGATGAAACCGAAGCAGGCAGAGGTAAAAATGACTTGCCCAGATTTAAACTCAGGGTTTTCTGAATCTATATAGAGCAGTCTCTCCACTGCACCACCCACACACCTACCAAGGTCCTTTCCCACTTTTCAATTCTGTAATTCTGTGATTCCTCCATCTTGGCTCACCAGGTGGAGCGTCTATAAAACTTCTCCGTTACCCTTTCCACAGCTCTCAATCAGCTTTCCCCTCCCCTCCTCCACCTTCCAGGAGAATTTAAAAGTGAATGTGGGACCCCTGTGACAAACGTACTCCTATGTTCAAAGCAGACAAGGCTCGGAAACTGATCCCTGCCCCCAGATGTGAATCCGGTGAACCTGCTACTTACCGCCCCTCCCCCCTCCCCCCCCCCCCACCCACTCATTGTTCTCAGCAAAGCAGCTGCAGTTTAATCTCACAGCCACAAGGTGGCCACCAGGACCACACGGGAGGCTCCCTGGCATCAGCATTCAGCCCATTACTCTTTACCAGTCTATTCTGGGCATGGCGGACGAATGCAGAGATGAGAAATAACAGTCTCATTTACAGGCTTGGGAGGATGTGGAGAATGTACAATGTGACTGCGCTTCTTGCTCCTGGGCTGGCGAGGAGGAAGAACTGCCTGGCCCGTTTATTCCCCTCCCGTTGGGCGGGAGCCGCTCCTCCTCCCGGGGCGGGGAGAGAAACACGTTCTCTTCAGGTTCTCCTGCCGCCCACTGCCCTTTGGGGAATGGTTTCTTTTCAGACCAGTCCCTGGCTAACACCGACTTGTTACCTGACTTAGCCGGCCACTTAGCTCCCTGCACTGCTTTGTTTCCCTGCCATGCCCAGAGAAAGCCTAGCAAACACATATGCTCATTGCTCTGAGTTGTTCAAATACATCCAAACTCCTTCTCCTTTCCGTCCCTCTCTGATCCCTTCTCCTTTCTGTCCCTCTCTGTCTCTGTTCGTCTCTCTCTCTCTGGGTGTCTCTTTCTGTGTGTGTGAGTCTGTGTCTGTGTCTGCCTCTGTCTTTCTATGCATAGATAGATAGATAGATACACACACGTGTATATATAATATACATATATATGTATATATATATATATAAATATAATATCTCCACCTCTCTTCCTTTCCTCCAGTAGAGGAAGAAGGAAGCAAAGGGGGAAAATAGGGGTTTTCTGAGGCGCCACTGCCAAGCAACTGGCAGGAAATGTGAGTAGAAAGGCAATCTTTCTTCAAGGACAGGAAGGGGAGGAGGATTTACAGTTTTACAGCTGTGATGGGGAGCGGCCTGTCCTGCGGTATACATTTATTGCTTTTCTCTTCACCCGATATAAAGGTTGTAAGGCTGGGTAACTGGAAGGATGGTGGTGCTCTTGGGAGGCATAGGGAGGTTCTGAAGAAGGAAGTCTTTGAGAGAGACCGTAACTCCTATTCTGGACATGTTGAGATTGAGATGTCAACGAGGCGTTAGTTGGAGATGTCCAAAGGACAGTCAGTGATTCAAAACTAACTTGTGAGAGGCACTAGCACTACATATTTAGACATGGAAATCATCCAAATAAATATGATGATTGCACCTATGGGAGCTGGTGAGATGATCAAGCAAATAGCATAAAGGGGAAAAAAAGATGAAGACCCAGGACAGAACCTTGGAAAACATCCCTAAATAGTGGACATAACATGGATGAAGAGCCAGCAAAGGAGACTGGTTAAAACACACATTTTAATAGTTTCCATCTTTTTTGTGAGACAATTGGGAGTGCTTAGGGCCACACAGCTAATAAATGTCAAGAGTCTAGCGCTGAATATGAACTCGGGTCCTCCAGGGTTCAGGGCCAATGTACCACCTACCTGCCCCATAGCCATCATTTTTAATAGCAAAAAGATCAAAGTAAACTCAAACAAAAGAAATTTCCAAAGACTCAGGGCTTAGCCATCTTCTAATAGACAAGAAGGTTGGTTTCTCTTATAAAGTGCTATGGGAAAACAAAAGGAGAAACATCCTCTGTCTGCACTGAATTGAGACCCTGAACACCAGCACACAACTGCTTAAAATCATGGCCCATCTCCTTACCCCAGTAGAGTCCTGTTACTCTCAGAACACTTCTGCCAATTTCTGCTCCCCATTCTCCTACGCAGAAAGTGTAACCTGAGTCCCAAAGCCTTTTGGTATGGATTCTGTCTCCACTGATGGAGACCAATGCTAGAGGCACAACATGGAATTGGCAAGGTCAAGAAAGAGGAGGAGTTCATACCTCCTGAACTCTTCAATTTCTTTAGTCTCTTTGAGCTTCAAATGGTTCTGGCTTTTAAAAAAGGGGGGGTGTGGTTTGAAGCTTCAAGAGGCAAAATTGATGAGACTAACTGCACGTCAGGCTGCTGAAGGAAATGACTCTGGGGAGAAGCCATAAGAAACATGGGAAGAATGAGCTGTCTCCATCATGTCTTTCTGCCTAGCTCGCTACACTAAAGACTTCGGGGAAATTCCCCTTGGATGGCATTTAGAATTCTCTCTTTTGGTTGAACTGAGTAACCTCACTCCCAATGGGAGAGCTCCTTCACTCTGCATTGTCTGGTTTATATTCCCCTATATATACTTTCTGGTTTCTATTTTGCTGTCAATTTTGATAAATAGTGTTCTTTGCTGTTTCCTAAATGTGTTCATTATGAAATCAGTACTTAGTGGAAAGACAGTTTAAACCTTAGATATAAAGCTTGGAATCCTATTTTCCCCAATTAACAAAGTAGCAATGAAAAGTTAGTTTGAACATGAAAATCACATTCTCTAGGATAACAATATTTAAAGGAACAGATTAAAAATTATTCTAGCCTACTTTTTGGCCCCAACTTGCTTCCTGGGATCAAGACAACAGAGATGTGACCTCAGGTATCATCATGATCATCATATAAACAGAAAAAGTTACATTCCAAGGGAGAAAAAACTTGCACGTGACCATGGATTATCTGTTGTTCTGTCCCTATAGAATATCTGGCTAGACTTGAATGCAGGGCCAGAGACCTGCCACTATCCTGATGCCACTCAGGACCAACCTGGTAAGTAAGCTCCTTGAATAAAACTCATTTATTGTTACTCTGGTATGAACTCCTTCTTTCCTTGGGATCCTAACTACCTCTCCTTATGATGGGACCATCTCTCTGTATCGTCTGCCAAATATCCTTTAGAGAAAGGTAGGGGAAGAAGAGAATAGAGAAGTCTCTGTCTCCCTTGCATGTCTAAGGACTCGGGTTTTTCAGAAGGAAATTAAATTTCTGATCATTTTTTATCAATGGGGAAAGGAGGATCAGGATTGAGGAACCCAAAAAGACTTTCGAGACTTGAGAAAACTAGTTCTCCTCTCCTCTTAACCAATTCTGCCCCATCCCTCACAAAAGAGCAGGAGACTGATTTCCACCTTTGAGGAAAGAGCCCCATAGCAATGGGCTTGGGATGGGTTGCAAAAGGTTGAAAGACAATTAGCACTCTGTTCTTCTCCCCATAATTGCCCAACTCTATTGATCAAGAGCTTCCATCAAAAACTGATTTCTTCTTCCCCACTGTACCCCAGAGAAAAAGGTATCATCATCACTTGGAAAAACCATTCCAACAAGGAAGTAGCTGTAGACCAAAAATTCCTGTTCCTCCACCAAACCATTTCCAAGCTTTTACCATAATTTACTTTTCCTTTAAAGTTCTTTTTATATGGAACAATGTAGCTGAATAGGGAAGAAAAAGTACTTTTGTGCAAAGAAAAATATTTAATGAATTGTTAAAGGATATAAGACATTGCTGCTTCTATAGATTAATATTATGGTGCCTGAAAGGAATAATTTCTTTTTTTTTCAAGAGATGAAGATTTATTTGCATAGATCTCTGAAAGTATCTTTTTAAAAAATTTTTTATTAATATTTTTTATTTGCAAAACATATGTATGGGTAATTCTTCAACATTAACTCTTACAAAGCTTTCTGTTACAAATTTTCCCCCCTACTCCCCACTCCTTCCCTAGATGGCAGGATATCCACTACATGTTAATTATGTTAAAATACTTGACAAATCGAATATATGTATACACATTTCCACACTTATCATTGTTGTGCAAGAAAAATCGTATCTACAAGAAAGAATAATCAGATAAAGGAAATACAATTCAAGCAAACATCAACAGAGAGCTGAAAATGATATGTTGTGGTCCACATTTCACATCCCTCTCTCTGGGTTATACGGCTTTCTTCACTGAACAATTGGAACTGGTTTGAAGCATTTCATTGTTGAAGAGAGTCATGTCCATCAGAACTGATCCTCATATAGTCTTGTTGTTGCTGTGTATAATGATCTCCTGGTTCTGCTCACTTCACTCAGCATCAGTTCATGCAAGTCTCTCCAGGCTTCTCTGAAATCCTCCTGTTGGTCGTTTCTTACAGAACAATAATATTCCACAACATTCATATACCATAATTTATTCAGCCACTCTCCAATTGATGGGCATCCATTCAGTTTCCAGTTTCTAGCCACTACAGAAAGAGCTGCCACAAACACTCTTGCACATGTGGGTCCCTTTCCTTCCTTTAAGATTTCTTTGGGATATAAGCCCAATAGAAACATTGCTGGATCAAAGGGTATGCACAGTTTGATAACTTTTTGAGCATAGCTCCAAATTGCTCTCCAGAATGGCTGGATCCGTTCACAGTTCCACCAACAATGCATCAGTGTCCCAGTCTTCCCACATCCCCTCCAACACCTGTCATTATTGAAAGGAATAATTTCTTTAAAAAAAACTTCAGTTTAATAAAAGTTTCTAAAATATGTGCATGAAGAAACACACCTTTCAGACAGGATTTGAGCACTGAATAGAAAACAAACTATAGAATAATACAAAGGATGAGTTCACCTGGTGGAAAATGTAGGATAGTTCTTCATTTGTATGTAAAGAATTTGGTGGCTTAAAGGGAAAGAAGAATTTTTATTAAAAATGTGAAACTAAGGACAGCTAGATGGTGCAGTGATTAGAGAACCAGCCTTGAAGTCTGGAAGACCTTAGTTCAAATTTGGACTCACACTTAACACTTCCTAGCTGTGTGACCTTGGGCAAGTCACTAACTCCAATTGTCTCAGGGGGGAAAAATAAAAAAGTATGAGCAGTAAGAAATAGTTTGAAAGACATAAAATGAGATGTTGGACTGTTGAGGACTTAAGATCTGCAGGACATCAAAGTCTCTTATCTCATTTGTATTTGACTTTTATTAAGAGGATAAAAAAATAAAATGAGAAATCATATTTAAGGGGTAAGAATTAGCCTAGACCAGAAGTTCTTAATCTTTTTGTGTCATGGATCCTTTGACAGTCTGGCGAAACTTATGGGCCTTTTCTCAGAATAATGTTTTAAAATCACAAAATAAAAAACATTAAGATTATAAAGGAAACCAATCATATTAACATAAAAATCTAACCTTCCTATCCATATTCATGAAAGCCCCTTAAATCCATCCATGTTAAGAATTCCTGACCTAGACAATCACTACCCCATTTAAAGCAAGTGCCAAAATACTATGCCCCAATACCTTAGCGAGATGAAAACATGTCTCAATTGATCAAAAACTTTAAGTGCAAAAAGTCTTTGAAAACCACTGGATAAACTGGGGTGACTTTGGTAGGAAATCTGGGCCAACTGAATAAGGGATTTGGTCATACCCTGGCAGGGGAGCAAAGGAGGTGGTATAAAATCAAGAGCTAATTCAGAACCCAGGAGATTCAAGCAATCATTGATCAAATCAGACTTTTGAGAAGGAACTATTTGAGAGAGGAGGAAATGGGGGTTAGAGAAACTCCATCTTAGCACTGGCCTGTTTCCTCCTACTTTGCTTGCTGAATTTCAAAGGACCCAGAGGATTTGGACTCCTTCATATTCCCATTGATTTCTTTGTGGTCTCCTTGGACAATTAATGGCATGTCTGTATCAGGAGCCACAGACACATTGGACAAGTTGGAGAAAGCTCTACAAGAGCTCAGACAAAACATTATCAGCTTGAAGAAACCATTAAAAGTGTTATCAGCCACTGTGAGCTACCCCTTTGTCACTTGCACACTCTGATCTTAAGCCTATTTTCCACTGGAATCTATGCATTAGTGAAATGTTTTATACAGCACTACAGAAAATACTTGTTGATACAAACTGATAACTAAGGGAAGTAGGAGCTTGCAAGCAGTCCCTCAGGACTATCTCTTAGAAATGTAAGGGGAAATGTAGCCAACTTCATTTTGCAGATGCAACTTGACAATGCATGTGGAAGCTGGGATAAATCAATATGTATTATATATATGAATATTTGTAGAACAAAATATAATTTTAAGAGGACTATTAATTTCATAGGGAAATTTGGTTAAGTTAATATGTTTTAAATGAAATTTGAATCACTGAGAACCAAGAGGCTCAAATTTAAACCATATGTATGTACATATAATGTATATGTATGTGTATAAATGTCTCTATATGAGGTAGGAGACAGATACCAAAGCTGGTATGGTAAAGAGAATAAGGAAAAAATCTAATGGAAGAATGGAAGAAAAAGAGAAAAACAGCAGAAGGCCAAAAACTGCTTGTCACAGCAGAAGGGGCCAGAAGGAGAGCACTGCTATCTGAAATTCCGTCGTCCAAGTATTAGTCCAGTCCAACTTCATTTAGCTTCAGAGATTAAACAAAATTGGGCACGTTCAAATTGTTATAGCAATAGTACAATTGGCAATGGAAAGATCTAGAAAAAGTTTCTCTGGTTTGATAGGTCTATGAGTATAAGAATAAATCTTGTTGCCAAATAATTGCTTTCCACTTAGGGGAGGTAAGGATTTGGAGACCACATTGTATATGTTGTCCCACAATAGATAATAAAGTCAGAGGTTTGTGGGGTGGAACTGCAGCCTGGAGCAGGGAAGAGAGAATTAGAGAAAACCATTATTCAAGAAACCTTATATTATACCCAAACAGAGTAGGCAAAGCCACTTAGCACTTTTGGTGGAGGCAAATGAGACCAAATATGTACTTCACAATGAGCCGTGTCTAAAAAAGCCCATTTGAATGGCTCTCCTGTATAAACCCTCAAACAAAATTATGGCTGCTGTGCTTTTATTTTTGTGTCATGGAATCTTTTATCCAGCCTATATACTCCATAGAATTATGTTTTTTAATTTAATTTTTTTAATTAATAAAAATCTTTTTTCTCTCCCTCTAATCTTTCCCTTGTAACTGGGGGAAAATAAAGAAAAAAAGCAAAACTTTTAACAAATATTCATAATCAAGAAAAATAAAATCCAGCATTAACTATGTCCAAAAATTCATCTCACTCTACATCAAAATAATATTTTTAAATGGGCAAGATAAAATATATGGAATTGCAATAAAAACTGATTATATTGAAACTGTTGTCAAAGATATATTTTTAAAGCCAAGTTTGCAAATTCCTGTTCTAAATACTAATAAATCTGAAAAACTAATTCCCATTGTCTCACCTTATTACAGGAAGGGTGACTATGTCCTTGGTCCATCTGTCCCACACAAAATTAAATCCTGGCCTAAACAAGTCCTGCTGTGATGCCAGTAGGATAATTTTTAAAAAGACGAAGTCCTTTCCTAAAGGCATAGCATGTATCATTTGGAAATGGGGTTACAGCAAAGGATAGTGGGACATCCTTGTATGGAAACTGTGTGGACACAAAGTAGAACAAATGCTTTCCAGACTCTAGTAAGCTAAAATACAAAAAACTGGACAAAGTTCTAACTCAGAACCATCCCATCCTCTTTCAGGGGATTATAAAACCATACTATAAATTCAATTTAATTCAGCAAACATTTATTAAGCACCTACTATATGCTAGGTCATTTTGCCGGGAATAAAAAGTCAAAAATGAAAATAATTCTTGCTCTGATTTCCTACTGGTGTGAGGAAGAGAAGACACGTTCTTTTACAAAGAAGTAAACATGAAATAGCTACAAAGCATGGATATGAACTCATTTTTGTGAGTTCAAAATTGGCCTCAGACACTTATGAGCTGTTCAACCCTAGGCAAGTCACTTAAACTTTGTTTGCCTCAGTTTCCCCATCTGTAAAATGATCTGGGAATGGAAATAGCAAACCACTCCAGTATCTTTGCCAAGAAAACTCCAAATGGCGTCATGCAGAGTTGGACATAACTGAAAACAATCAACACATACAAAGTAATTTCAGGATGGATATCAGTGCTAATAGTTGTGTGTAGGTAGGATGGGCAGTGGGGGGATCAGGAAAGGACTCATGTAGAGCAGAAATGTCAAACAAAATAGCCACATCCTTTTAGATTCTGAGTTCACCCAAACCAAAGTAATATGTAATTGGGAAATATTTAACAAAATAAATTAAAATACATTATTGTTGTTGTTCTGTAGAGTCTCTTTGTGACCACATTTGGGATTTTCTTAGCAAAGAGATTGGAATGGTTTGCCATCTCCTTCTCTAGCTCATTTGACAGATGAGGAAACTGAGGTAAATAGGGTTAAGTGACTCACTCAGGGTTAAATAGCTAGTTAAGTGTTTGAGGTCAGATTGGAATTCACATCTGACTCCAAACTCAGTATTCTTTCCATTGTACCACCTAACTGCCTCCAAAATACAACAGGACTTAAGATAATGAGAATATGTGGTTTTCTAAGAAATATGCTGCAATAGAGATCCTTATGTCCAATTTAGGAGATCCATTTCCATTTGACCTTGATACCGCTAATTTAGAGAGTGGCTTGCAGCTACAAAAGTCCTGACCTGAGCTAGGTATTCCAAGAGTAGGGGTTGAAGAGCAAAGCATCCCAGAACTGGGGCAGTCAGCCTATGCAAAGGAAATGGGTGTCATGTATGGGAAATAGCGAGTTAGACATTTTGGCTGGAACATAACGTTTGCAAAGGAAGTAATAGGAAATAAATCTGAAAATATGAACTGAAGCTTGATTGTGAAGTGCTTTTAATACCAAATAAAGAAATGTGTGTTTTGTCCTAGGGGCAATAGGTAGCCACTGGAGCTTTTTGAGGTGGGGAGAGGAGGAACAACAGGGTCAGATCTTTGCTTTAAGGTGAACTTAGCAGCTACATGGAAAATGGATTGATGAGGAGAGATGCAAAAAGCAAGGAGACCAATTAAGAGGTTATTATAACTACCCAGGAAAGAGGTGAAGAGGATTTGAATGCAAATGATTCCTACCCAAATGAGATTCCACAATTTTCTTCTGGGAAGAGTACCTTAGAATCTTTTTCCATTAAAGAGGCCAAATGATGCATCTCATCTGGAACCAAATCAGGAATTCCAGCAAGTATTCCCCTCAAGCCAAACTATGATGGATCTACCATGGTAGAAAGGAATAGAGGATGGAAGCTTCTACATGACAAGGAAATTGACTGTTGTTGTTCAGTCATTTCATGACCCCTTGTGGGGTTTTCTTTGCAAAAATATTGGAGTATTTGCTTTTCTTCTCCAACTCATTTTACAGAAGAGGAAATTGAAGCAAATAGGGTAAAATGATTCTTCCAGGGTCACACAATGAGTAATAGTCTAAAGTCACATTTGAACTCGGGAAGACTCATCTTCCTCATTCCAAGTCCAAGAGTCTATCCATTACACCACTTGCCAAATCAATTTAACAAACATTTATAAAGCATTTACTACATGCAAAGCATTATGGAAGCACTAAAGACACAAAAATGGGGGGGGGAAATCCCTGTCTTCAAGGGGTTTATTGTCTATAGGGTAGGGTCAATTGTGTTCAGGAGAACTGATTGTTAAATTTACAGTGTTGCTATTTACACATCTGAAATCAGCATACATGATTAATCAAGGCTTGATTTGTTTTGTTGAGTGTTTAGACTTAAGAAACTAGTGGGAAAAAATGATAATGTTGTAGATTAAACTTGAAAGTATTTTGTGTAGCTGTTTTTAAGAATTTACCAGTGGGGTAGTTAGGGATGCAGTAGATGGAGCATTGATCCTGGAGTCAGAAGAACCTGATTTTAAAACCTCCCTCAGAAATTTAGTTTTGTGACCCTGACCAAGTCACTTAATTCCCAATTGCCTCCCAAGGGGATGTGGATAGAAGGGAAAAGGGAATATTTATCAGCACACTGCTACATTATTATGAGAAATGTTATTTCCTTTACTTATAATTTTATTTTTCTCATAATATTTATATTATAACATAATTTTTATATTTACTTAGGTAATTTATAAATTTTATTTCAGGTCTCAGATTCGTTTCTCTTGCAATATTTGGTTAACTAATTTTTTTTGTTTTTTTTAGTTCTTATGGTTTTCCCCTTTTGTTCTGATTTTTTCTTTCAATATGACTCATATGGAAATATATTAAAAAATGAATGTATATGTGTAACATAAAAAACAAAATTTAAAAAGTCACTTCCCTCAGAGAATTTATTTCTTGATAAGGGAAACGTACATACAAAGTACAGATGGAGTATAAGGAAGGTAACTTTATGAAAGGAGGCTTTAGTGGTCTTCCCTAACATGTGATGTGGTACTCTGTAAGAGAGTCTATATTCCATGTATGATTGGGTTACAGTGAAGGTGAAAGGGAGGAGAATCTTTTTACTTTTATTTGTTTTGTCATTTGAGTAAATAACTTTAAAGTGTCCTTTGAATGACTGGTAAAAATTTCTACTGGAGATCTGTGAGTGATTGTTCACAGATTGCCTCAGTCCTCTGGTAACTTGTCTGCTGATCCACATTTGAGGGGAGTCATGGGGTATATATTGTCATGGGAGAAATATCTCTTTTCTGAGTCCATGGGGTAGGTAATGTTGCTGAAATTGATCTATCACAATGTAGAAATTACAGAGGTAAAAACCTAGGTTTTATTATTCTTAAGCATAGTTTCAGATCTCAAACAAACAAATAACCCTGAACAAAAATATAGGAGTCTAGCAAGGCCTCTTAGAGACAAAATTATATCAGGGTGACAGAGAAATAATTATTTTACATTTTGTAATCTTATATGTTCCTCTTAGGCTATAAAAGTTAAAAAACAGATAGACTGATGATAATCTCATGCTTTCTTCAATGATCCTAAAGTTGAACAAACTTGGTTAAGCAGTCATAATTTCATGCATCCCCTAAAGAAACAAACCCAGTTAAACAAATTCTAGGTAAATTAAGTCAGGTTGCAGATTAGATTAGATTACATTTAGAGAGTTCACAATAGGCTGTTTGAGGGGGGAAGATTTGCCTATCATCAAGAAAATTGACATCAGAGATAACAAATAACAAAATCACTTTGGGGGGTGCAACTCTTCTTTGGTAATTATCAGAAAAAATATCAAACATTCTTCTCTTAAGAGAATTAGTACTCTAGGAGTCAAGAATTGACCAGATGAGTTTAATATTAGCAGAAGACAAACCACATTCAATCTCCATAGTTTTCTTTTTGGATTCAAATGAAATTTTCCATCCAAAGTTTCTTGGAATTGCCTTAGATCACTGATAAGAATAGCTAAGTCTATCATTGATCATAATACAAATCTTGCTGTTGCTATGTAATGTTTTCCTCCTTTTGCTTGCTTCACTCAGCATCCAGTTCATGTAAGTCTTTCCAGGCTTTTCTGAATTCAGCCTGTTAATCATTTCTTATAGAACAATTATGTTCCATTACTTTTATATTCCACAACATTCAGCCATTACCCAATTGAAGGGCATCTACTCATTTTCCAGTTCTTTGCCACCTCAAATAGAGCTGCTACAAACATTTTTGTACATGTGGGTCCTTTTCTCTCTTTTAAGATCTCTTTGAGATACAGACCCAATAGAAACACTGCTGGATCACAGGGTATGCACAATTTTATAGCCCTTTGGACATAGTTCCAAATTGCTCTCCAGAATGGTTGGATCAGTTCACAGGGGACTATTTTTTTTAGCTTTCTTTGTATCCCCAGAACTTAGCACAATTCCTGGCACATAGTAAATGCTTTAAAAATAAATGTGTTACTGATGCATTGTTGGTGGAGCTGTGAACGGATACAGCCATTCTGGAGAACAATTTGGAGCTATGCTCAAAAAGTTATCAAACTGTGCATACCCTTTGACCCAGCAGCATTTCTACTGGGCTTATATCCCAAAGAAATCATAAAGGAAGGAAAAGGCCCCACATGTGCAAGAATGTTTGTGGCAGCCCTTTTTGTAGTGGCTAGAAACTGGAAATTGAATAGATGCCCTTCAATTGGAGAATGGCTGAATAAATTATGGTATATGAATATTATGGAATATTATTGTTCTGTAAGAAGTGACCAGCAAGATGATTTCAGAGAGGCCTGGAGAGACTTACATGAACTGATGCTGAGTGAAATGAGCAGAACCAGGAGATCATTATACACGGCAACAACAGTACTATATGACGATTAATTCTGATGGACATGGCTCTCTTCAACAATGAAATGTTTCAAACCACCTCCAATTGTTCACTGAAGAAAGCCATATACACCCAGAGAGAGGGATGCGAAATGTGGACCACAACATAACATTCTCATACTCCTTGATTGATGTTTGCTTACATTGTGTTTCCTTTATCTGATATATCGTTTGTGTAGATAAGATTTTTCTTGCACAACAATGATAAGTTTGGAAATATGTATACATATGTTCGATTTGCCAATATTTTAACATAATTAACATGTAGTGGATATCCTGCCATCTAGGGGAGGGGTGGGGAGTTGGGGGGGAAAATTTGTAACGGAAAGCTATGTAAGGGTTATTGTTGAAGAATTACCCACACATATGTTATGCAAATAAAATAAAACTAAAAAAAACATTTTAAAGAGGGACATTATCACAAGAGAAAAAAAATAAATGTGTTATTGAATTAAACATATATTTTAACATATTTAACACGTATTGGACTGTCTGCCATCTAGGGGGAAAGAAGGAAAAATTTGGAACAGAAGGTTTTGCAAGGGTCATTGCTGAAAAATTACCCATGTATATGTTTTGTAAATAAAAAGCTTTGATAAAAATAAATAAATAAGTGTTGATCAATTAATCAAGATCTTGCAAATATATATGGCCAGAGAACAGGCACAAAGGAGCACATATCAGGCCAAGACACACGTATGGAATGTACATGTCTTGCCATCACAACTTCTGCATACAACAGTGCAGGGCTGCCAAGACCCTCTGATAATTCCATCATGCTTCATTCTGCTAAAATGTCTCTGCTCTGCCAGTCACCTTGTCTTTACTAGTTGAATTCTCCTTCCTGGTTTTTCATCCTTGTGATGCCAGCCAATTATGGTTGTTCACCAAAATTCTTGAGTACTCTTCAGTTTTTCTTCTATATTATCTCCCTTGGTGATCTCAGCCCCCACAACTTCATTTATAATCTCTAAATATCTAGTTCTCAGATCTATATATTCAGCCCTAGTCTATCTCCTTAGTTATAATCCAAAACCACCAAATACCTTTACGCAATTAGAACAGGATGTTCCATAAGCATCTCAAACTCAGTATGTCTCAAACAGATCTCATTATCTTTCCCCTAAACTCCTTCCTCTTTCTCACTTCCCTATTACAATCAAGGATGCTATGTTCCTTCTAATTACCCAGCTGCACAACTTCTGTGTCATCCTTGACAACTCTCATCTTTTCTACTTTCAGAATACCTCTCATACAAATTTCTTTCCTTTCATTCATCCTAGGATACCACCCTTGTTCAGACCTTCGTCATCATTTCTCATCTGGACTATCGAAGTATAGGCTTCTGATTGTTGTCCCTGCTTCAAATCTTTCCCCATTTTAATATTTCTTTACTTCATCTGACAAAGTCATTTTCCTAAAACCATCATCTGATTCTATCTCCTCTATTCAATAACCCTCATTGGCTTCCAATACTACCTCCAGAAAAAAATATCTTCTATGTAGTAAAGTTCTCAATATCTTTACCCTTTGTTCTCCTATACACATTCTAAAATACATTGTTACTTTCTGTTCCTTAAATAAAACTCATTTCTATCTCTCATCTCTGTTCCTCCCCCACACCTGGAATATTCTTCCTTTTCAATTCTTTCTTTTAATTCCTGGATTCTTCAAGTCTCAGCTCAAATACTTTATTCTGATATTGTCTCTTATCCACTCTGTATTATCTATTAAGCACAGAATCATGTACATGCTATTTCCCATCCTTTGAATGTGAGTTCCTTGAAGAAAGGGTTGTTTTTAATCTTCATTTATTTATTTATTTATTGCTTAGTGCTTGTCTGGCACACAGAAATTCTTAATAAATATTTTTTGATTGATTGATTGAAAACACTGATAAAAATTATATGCAATAAAAGCACATGGCATACAACTATATTTTACTGGTATCCTATTCCTTCCTTCAAAGCTGACACGAAACAATGATTACTCTTTAGCTATAGCCTTTCAACTGGCTCCCAATCTACCTAATTATACTTATGTCTGGCTCACATCTTTCCATCTTTTAACAATCATGACATGAAAGAATTTATCAAATGCTTTGCTTAAAATCTAGGTAATCTAGGTCTTTAACATGCCCCCTATTATGATAATTTAGTCATCTTGTAAAAGAAAAGTAACATTTATTAGGCAGATCCTGCTCTTAACGAAGCTAAGTTGGCTCATTGTGATGACTGCTTCCTTTTCAAGATGTTCACTAATTATTCTTTAATAGTACTTCATTTTTCCCCATTTTGTTGTTGCTGAGTCATTTCAGTCACGTCCAACTCTTCATGGCCTTATTCAGGGTTTTCTTGACAAAAATACTGGAGTGTTTTATCATTTCCTACTCCAGCTCATTACAGATGAGGAATTGAGGTAAAAGGGGTTAAACGACTTGCCCAGGATCGTTGTTGTTTGCCCTTTATGCTCGAAAAGGACCATGATGTCAGGGAGGTGATGTCACGACAGGCGGGTGGGTTGGATTTCAGAGAGGGAGGGCTGTGCAGTCACCAGCCTCTCTTTCTCCTCCGGAGCCATCAGGGTCCAGTGGCAGGACATAAATCAAGATAATTGGATTTGGTTCTGGATGCAGTAGGAAATGACTTTTTTAAGCTAAATTCTTTAATAGGTCTTATTTTGAGAGACAATGCCCAGTCAGGGATTAAGGCTGTAGAGTGCCTTTTACCTAGTCACACAACTACTAAATGTCTGAAGCCAGATTTGAACTCAGGAAGGTAAGTCTTGCCCTGGTACTCTATGCCTTACCACCTGGCTGCCTTTTCCCTCCTTTATCCAGGATTAGTCAGGTTCTTTGGCCTATAATTTACAAACTTTCCTTTTAAAACAAAACCAGGACAAGAGTGCCTTTCTTCAAGTTGATCATGCTTCTCTTCTCTACAACTTTTCAGATATCATTGACAAGGGCTCAGCATTGACATCATCAGTCCATCCCTAGGATGCAATTTTTCTGGGCCAGGCGCCTTGGATTTATCCAGGGCAGCTCAGTGCTTTTCTACAGTAACCTTACTTATCTAGAGTATTAAATCAACTCCCTAGTAGCTATTTTAGTTCTGTCCTTTTCAGTCCAAAAATCACTCTTCCCCATGGCAGAGAAAACAGATGCAGAACAGGTCAGCAACTTTGCCTTCTCTCAGGTTTTACTGGCTCATCCTCCTTGAGCAGCAGCCCCTTCCTTTCTTTGAGCCTCCTTTTTTTAATCTATAGGAACAGGGACTAGGCATTTGATTTCATTAGTACAGCAAATTCTCAGCTGAGAAAATTCCCTCTACCAATACAGGTCAGTATCATGTCTGCATCTTAGAGAATTGTCTAGAATACAGAATGGTTAAGGAGCCTGCCCAGGATCAGTCTGAAGCCGACAAAAGTAGGACTTAAACCCAACATAATCCACTATGCCATGCTGACTCAATTACCCAATACTAAAAACAAAGAAAAAAGAGACGGCCCACCCTGTTGTTATCTGTAGCTTTTCTCAGTACACTCTGGTTTTAACACTCCTAAAATCACTTTAAAAAAATGTTTATTTATTTAATTGGGGGGGAGGTTACATTTTAAGTTACAAATTTTTCTCTCTCCCCACTCAAACTACAGAAGGCCTCCATTTGACAGATACACACACACACACACACACACACACACACACACACACACAAGCATACTATGTGTACTTCTAAATTATCATTTCTTTTTCTGGAGGTGAATAGTATCTTTCTTTATAGGTTCTTTGTAGTTGATTTGAAGATTTATAATACTCTGAATAGCTTAGTTGTTCACAGCTATTCTTAGAACAATATTGATATTACTATAAACAACATTTTCTTAGTTCTGCTCATGTCATAAGCATTAATTCATGTAAGTCTTTCCACATTTTTTCTAAAGTGGACCTTGTTCCTCATTTCTTACAGCACAGTACTATTCTATGACAATCATGTCACAGCTTATTCAGTAATTCCCCAATTGATGGATATCCCCACAATTTCCAGGTCTTTGCCACCACAAAGAGAATTACTATAAAATTTTTAGAACACATAGGTTCTTTTTTCCTGATCACCTTGAGAAATAGACCTGATAGGAGTATTGCTTGGGTCAAAGGGTATACACAGTTTATTAATTCTTTGGGAATAATTTCAGATTGTTCTTTAAAATGGTTGGATCAATTCACAGTGTATTAGTGTCTCAATTTTTCCACATCATCTACAATGTTTGTCATTTTTCCCCTTTTATTATTTTAGCCAATCTGAAAAGTGTGAGATGATATCTCAGAGTTGTTTTAATTTGCATTTCTCTATGCATTTTTGTATGATTATATATAGTTTTGATTTCTTCATGCAAAAACTGCTTGTTCATATCCTTTGACAATTTATCAAGTAAGAAATGACATATTATAAATTTGACATAGCTCTCTTTATATTTTTTTTTTTTGCTGAGGCAAGTGGAGTTAAGTGACTTGCCCAGGGTCACACAGCTAGAAGTATTAAGTGTCTAAGATCACATTTGAATTCAGGTCCTCCTGACTTCAAAGCTGGTGCTCTATCCACTTCACCACCTAGCTGCCCCAGTTCTCTTTATATTTGAGATGAGACCTTTATCTGAGAAAATGTCTATAAAGATTTCCCCCCCCCCAATTTTTTGCTTTCCTGCTGATCTTGGCAACATTAGTTTTATTTGTATAAAACCTTTTTAACTTAATGTAATCAAAATGATCTGTTTTACATTATCTCTTATTTGTTCATAAATTCTTCTATCCAAGTCTGATAATATGTTCCATGTTCTTTTAATTTATTCTGACATTACTATCATGGGATCCTATGACACATCTTGTCCACTGCTTATTTCTTGTACTTGTTTTCATCTTGTGTATATTCCTATTTAAAATGTAAGCTGGTTTGTAACAAAAGTTTTGCCTTTCTTAAATAAAATATTGTTGGTCTTATCAACAAGATCAGAACTGGTCTCTAACTTATGGGTGACTGGAGTAAAAAAAAAGCAGGCTAGAGACAGGAGATTCAGGACACAAACAGAAGTTTAATTAATTTAGACTGAAGAAAATGATGTTTGCAAAAGGAAGCTTCTCCCTGCTTAATGCTGCTTGATGCTAGGGCTACTCACAAACATGAAAGTGTCCACAACACAATCATTCTTGGTTCCTCAGACAGTTCACATGGTTGACATTTTTGGGACAATGCAGACATTCTTGTCCTGTGGGAACAGTCATCTTCTCAAGCCCTGGGGGTCATGATTACTCTGTAGGATACAGAACCAGAGTTTTGTGATGGGAACAAGGCAGTTCCAAGGAATAGGGATTGTGAACATGTGCTGAATGGCCCTGAGAAATAAGGGGAGCTAAATCTTTCAGTGACTACTTGGTGGTAGTCCAAGCAATGCACTTTGCCAGAGGGTGAATCCAGAGGTTAAAGGATTATTGTTGGGTCAAGCTCAGAGCACAGTCTGCTTGTTGGGCCTTAGCTCTGGGGAACAGGGTACCTCCAAAATACTTTGACAGTCTTTTGCTTCTTTATTGTTGTTTCACTGCTTTCAATTGTGCCTGAGTCTCTGTGACCCCTTTGGGGGGTTTCTTGGCAGAAATACTGACTCATTTTACAGATGAAGAAACTGAGGCAAACAAGATTAAGCAATTTGCCCACTCAGTTACTAAAGGCCAGAGGCTGCGTTTGAACTCAGGTCTTCTTGGCCTGGAACTCCATCCAATGTATCACCTAGCTGCCTTTTTGTTTCTTATATCCCCAAAATTTCCCCCAGTATTCCTTCCCTCCATCTCCCAGAGAGCCATGCCATATAACAATATTTTTAAAGACAAGAGAGACAGAGACAGAGAAACAGAGAGCAACAGACAGAGAGGAGAGAGAAAGACAGAAACAGAGATATAGATAGAGAGAAAGAAAAAGAAATCAGCAAACTACATTGCTACCACACATGTGGATCTCCCACCTGTACAAAGAAATGAACTGGAAGGGCCTTTTCATATCTTTCTTTGAAACTATACTAGGGCTTTGTAATTTTGCAACATTCAGTTTTCCTTTTTTCTTGTAGTTCCTGCTATTTAGATCATTGTGAATATTGTTTTCCTTCTTCATCTGTTCTTATGGATGCTGTCATGCTTCTCTGTAATCGTCATGCATATCTTTTCTTCAATAATATTCTATTACATTCATGTGCCAAGACTTGTTTAGCCCTTCTGCAATCAATGGGCATCTACACTGTTTCCAAATCTTTGTTACTACAAAAAGTGCTGTGATAAATATTTTAGTGTACATGGGAACTTCTTTCTTATTGATGGCTTCCTTGTAGTCATCTGGGTCAAAGGGTATAGCATTTTAGTCACTTTTCTTGCATAATTCCAAATTGCTTTCTAAAACAGTTTTACTATTTTCCTAATACAGCTCCATCATTGACTTTTCTCATCTTTTGTAATCTCTGCCTATTTGCACGTGAGGTGGAAACTCAAAGCTGCTTTGATTTGCACTTATTAATAATCTGGAATATTCTTTCATACAATCATTAATTATTTGCAATTCTTCTTTTGAGAACTGTTTGCTCATATTCTTTGTCCACTTATCTATCACGGATTCTTAATAGTTGAAGGGAAAAGTAGGATGGATAAAAGGTAGATTTTTTTGTTTGTCAAAAATTCTAATTTAATTTAAAATTAAAAATTTTATCCATTTTATTTTGATTTCTTCCTAAGATTTCTTTTTAATTCTAAATTAAGAGGATGGGGGTAGGGGAATGCTACATTGGGGAGGGTGAGTGAAGAGGTAGAGGGTGAGGGATGCTGCTGCTGAGATTTAGGTCCTGGCCAAGCTTCCAAAATCTAGATGACCAATGTTCCCTACCTCTCCCTAAGACTAATTGCTCTGGGCTTATTGCTAAGGAAGAATGAAAAAGTGAAGATAATTCACATTTATTCAAAAGGAGTATACTCATTTCCTAATCACTCTTCCTCCACACTCACACAATCTCTCATTAACTCCCACAAAGCAAGGCTAAATGCAGGGTCAGCCTCTTCCCTAGCTCCCAGTTTCTATGGGGTTTTTTAAAAATGTTTTTCATAGCTTCCTTCATAAATTATGAAATCACTAAGTGCTAAATTTTTTATATCATAATGCTTGAAAAAAATATGACCCATTTTCTTTCTTTCTCAAATTAGGAACATTTAAGCAACACATTTACATGAGTCTTTCCCCCCCTTCAAATAATTTCCAAAGATCCCTATCTTAATTTCAACTTTTTAATTAATGCTTACACTTTACAAAGCACTATACATGCCTATTTTTATTTGATCCTTATAATAATGCTATAAAATAAGAAGAGCAGATATTATTGTTCCCATTTTGCAAATGAATAGAGTAAGGCCCAAAAAGATGAAGTAATTTGCCCCTGGTACAAGTAAATGACAGAACTACTCTAAACCCAGTTCTTCTAACTCCAGATACATTGTTCTCTCTCCTATACCAACTTTTCACTTTAATAAATCCTTGATCTTATTGTGACAGTAGAGTGCTGAGCCTTGAGTCAAGAAGACCAGAGTTCAAATTTGGCCTCTAACATTTACTAGGTATGTGCTTGCAGGTTTTGTGAGAACCAGATGAGATATCAGTCAAGTGTCTGCCATACAGTAGGTTCTATATAAATGTTTATTCCCCTTGATGATGTTAGAGTTACTCTCACTAAGGGTTCCATTATAGCTCACAACCTTTTCTTCCTGTGGAATACTTGCGATCATAGCTTTAGAGCTGGAGAGAACTTTAGAGGCCCCCTACTCCAATCTGTCATTTTACATATGAGGAACTGAGAACCAGAAGGTACACAGGAGCCGTACTGAATAGTAGCAGAACAGGTACAAACCAGTCTGGTTAGTATGTTCTGGAATAGGCTCAGAAATGATTTTTAGGCCTATTTTTCTCTTCCCACCCACTTTCTTCATTTTCTTCCTTTTTTCCCTCTTCCTCTCTCCCTCTCTCACTCTCTCTCTCTCCTACTGTCTCTCTTTTTCCTCTGATTCTTTCTTTGTCTCCTCTTTCCTCCTCTTTCTCTCTATCATTCTCTCCCTCTTCCTCTGTCTCTTTTTCTGTTTCTGCAATTAATCATGAACTTTGTAACTCATAGGATTCAACAATTCATTATTAATTTTTATAAATCACATGATTTATTAATAGCATCAAATAGCATAGAAAATACTAGTAGTCGTGTAAAACAATATAGACTGGGTTGCAATTAATTTCCTGCCTCCTTCCTTCCTCTGTTTCCCACCAAATTGGCGTTGGGACAGGGCAGAATAGAAAGGAAAATAATTGATAAGTGAAAGGAATGCTGGGGGAAGAGAGAAGAAGAGGCTATTAACTGGATTCTGCTTGCTCTCACCAACAAAGGCCGAGGTCTCCCATTTCATCCAAGGCCATCTTCAGTTGTCTTGATCTATATCTTGCCACTAGGCCCAGATGGCTCTGGAGGGGAAAGTGAGGGAGGGGACCTTGTACAGCTCTCCCTCAGTTAAATCCAATTCACTTGCTTGTCATGGCATCAATTCCTTGATTTATGGTCCTCTTCAAGAACGAAGGGCAAATGAAGGACATAGAAAATGTCATATGAAAAGAGAAATTCCATTTAAAATTACTGTAGACAAAATGAAATACCTGAGGGTCTACCTGCCAAGACAAACCCAAGAACTACATGAACACAATTACAAAACACTTCTCACACAAATAAAGTCAGATTTAAACAATTGGAAAAATATCAATTATTCATGGCTAGGCTGAGCTAAAATAATAAAAATGGCAAGTCTGCCTAAATTGGTCTACTTGTTCAGTGCCATACCAATCAAACTGCCAAAAAATTATTTTATAGAACTAGAAAAAATAATAACAAAATTCATCTGGAAGAACAAAAGGTCAAGAATATCAAGGGAATTAATGAAAAAAAATACAAAGGATGGTGACTTAGCAGTTCCCTAAAACTATATTTTAAAGCAACATTTCTCAAAACCATTTGGTACTGGCTAAGAAATAGAGTGGAGGATCAGTGGAATATATTAGATACACATAACACAATAATCAAGGCCTTTATCAATCTAGTATTTGATAAACCCCCAAACTCCAGCTTCTGGAATAAGAATTCATTATTTGACAAAAATTGCTGAGAAAACTGGAAAATAATGTCCAAAACTGGGCATAGACCTACTATTTCACACCTATACCAAAATAAGGTCCAAATGGATGCATGATTTGGACATAAAGGATTAGGAGAACAAGAGATATCAGATCTTTGGAGAAGGGTAGAATTTATGACCAAAGAATTAGAGAACATTATGAAAAGTAAAGTGGACAACTTTGATTACATTAAACTAAAAAGTTTTTGCACAAACAAAACCAACAGAAACAAGATTAAAAGGGCAAAGCTGAGAAAAAATCTTTACAGCCAAAAATATATAAATTTCTAAAATATATAAAGAACTGTATCAAATTTATAAGAATGCAGTCATTCCCCAATTGATAAATGGTCAAAGGATATGAACAATTTTCAGATGATGAAATTAAAGCCATCTATAGTCATATGAGAAAAATGCTCTAAATCACTATTGATTAGAGAAATACAAACTAAAACAACTCTGAACTATCACCTCACACTTCTCAGATTGGCTAAGATGATAGGAAAAGATAATGATAAATATTGGAGAGGATGTAGGAAAACTGGGACACTGATACATTGTTGGTGGAGTTGTGAAATGATCCAACCATTGTGAAAAGCAATCTGAAACTATGCCCAAAGGGCTATAACTGTGCATGCCCTTTGACCCAGCAATGGCATTTCTGGGTCTATATCCCAAGGAAATCATAAAGGAGGGAAAAGGACCCACATGTGCAAAAAGGTTTGTAGCAGCTTTTTTTGTGGTAGCAAAGAGTTGGAAAATGAATAGATGCCCATCAGTTGGGGAATGGCTGAACAAGTTGTGGTATGTGAAAATAATGGAATATTATTGTTCCATAAAAAATGATGAACAAGCTGATTTTAGAAAAGCCTGGAAAGATCTACATGAACAAGCAGAACCAGGAATACATTGTACACAATAGCAAGAATGGGTGAAGATCCATTATAAAAGACTTGGTTCTTCTCAGGGATTCAGTGATCCAAAGCAATCCCAATAGACTCTGGACAGAAAATGCTATCTGCATCCAGAAGATTTAAGGAGATTGAATGTAAATCAATACAAACTACATTGACTTCTTTTTTCTGTTTTTTCTCCTCTTATTTTTCTCTCCCAATATGATTCATAATGTCTGTTAAAATAAATAAATAAATATGCATTTATTTATTTATTTGTTTATTTATTTGTTCATTTATTTATTTAGGGGGAAAAAAAAAAGAAAGAAAATGTCATACCAATATGTTAAGCATGGGTGTGCTGGGGGCAGCTCAAAATTGTAAGACAGTTGTTAAATTTTCAGTGTAAGTATTTATACTTTGGACAATTAGGGTGAGAATTTTAGTGAGTCCTTTTTGGTCCCCTTTATGTCTCAGACCCATTGAGAAGGAGCCCAGTATCTTCTTGTTGCAATTCTTACTCTAAGAATTAGGAGAGACAAATTCCATTCCCAGTTTGGTCCCTCAGGATAAATGACCAAAAATCAAATTTGTCTAGAGTACAAAAAAAGGATTTCTCCCCCCAAAAGGTAAAATGATACATCTCCGAATGAATTCCACCAAGGCCTCCATCCATTCATTATGAAAACCCAGATACTCAGGAGGGTATAGAACAGAGGGATTCTGACATACACATATAATGAAATAATTAATCAATGACCAGAAATTACTTGTCCCTCCTGATTAGATCCATTATAATCAGAGTAAGGCCCTTTAGGGACATATCCTGTCACACATAGAATGAATAATTGGGTTTATAGTTCCTACCCTAATACCAAAAAGAAAATGAGGGGAAAAAAATCCTAGTTTTTTCTGATTTTTTCTATCCACTATGTTAACGATGAACCATGACTTAAATGTACCTTGTGTCATGAGAGGTTAACTAATGTAGTATAAAGCTATTTCAGTTTTTAAAAAAAATTAAATCTAGACTTTTCTTTGGCCAAAAATAGTGTCACTTCTAAATTCTATCCTATCTCAACATTTAAAAATCTTGGAAACAGAATTTTCTAACTTCTTTAAAAATATCCCAAAGAGTTTGGGTGACTTTTGAACCCATTTGTTAATAATATAAATATGTAGTACCTGACTAGTTTTCAAGAACAAGTGATTGACAAAAGGAAGATAGAATTTTACTAGTGAGATACATTGTTGGTGGAACTGTGAACGGATCCAACCATTCTGGAGAGCAATTTGGAGCTATGCTCAAAGAGTTATCAAACAGTGCATACCCTTTGACCCAGCAGTGTTTCTACTGGGCCTATATCCCAAAGAGATCTTAGAGGAGGGAAAGGGACCCACATGTGCAAAAATGTTT